>JAMQGT020012220.1:0-132609 GCA_024447675.2 Pterophyllum scalare
TGTGTTATGTAGCTTACTTGGTTCAGTTACGTATTGCTCAGTCTCAGTTCCCATGCTCTCCCATTCGCATTTCCTCAGTAGTTCTTTAATGGAGATCTTATTCTTATTCTCAGGATTCTTCATAAGTTCTTCGTGTGGAAGACTGATAGTTTGCTATGGTCCTCTTCTGTCATTCTCCAGCATTCTGAGGTGTATATTAGGGTGGAAAGGATGCAGCTCTGATACAATTTCAGTATCCAGAGCTGCGGCATTGCTGAGACATTGTTGAGCATACTTACGGCATATTTAGCTTTACTGAGTCGGTTCTTGATTTCTTTACCTGCTCCTCCCTCACTTGTAACAACAATGCTTCCCAGATAGGTAAACTCCTCTGCTGTTTGTAAAACTTTGCCATTTACCTTGATTGGGTCAAGTTCTTTGTGTTTAAGGTCATGACATCTAATTTCTTTAGGCTAATCGTCAGGCCTATCTGTTAGGGATGGCATGATACCACTTTTTTAGGGCCGATACAGATACCGATATTTTACATTTCGATATCGGCCGATACCGATACAAAGCCGATATTTTAAACATTTTTTTTTTTTAAATGCCAGGATACATTTTACATAAATCAACAGTCTCTCACACAACAAAATCAAAATCTTTTAGTTGTCCCACATACAAGACTAAGAACCAGGGAGGGGCATCTTAAAAAAAACAGTTTTACTTTTCTGTTTAACCAGGCTTTCTGTTGACTTTATTTTTATTCTTTTAATATGGTAATGTTAATATGTTTTTAACATGGTGTTTTATCTGGGTTTTTTGATATTGTGTTTTAATTATTGTACAGTGCTTTGTGACTTTTTGTCTGTGAAAAGCAAAAAATAAATAAATTTTACTTACTTAAAACATTCACTCTATCACCTAAATCCTGTTGTGGTTGGCTATGTGAGAAAGTGATGCAATGGCTTATGGTATGTTGCAAATTTAAGTAGAGCTCCGACTATCGCTTAATTTAGTAATCGAGTATTCTATCAATTATTCCATCAATTACCTGAGTAACTGGATAAGAAGTACTTTTTTCACATTAACAGTTCATCTGCATATTTTAACTTCCCTACTGCAGTTTTTCCCTGTGTGAAACAAACAGGGTGGATGGAGCAGCTACAAAGTTCTCTTTTCTTCACTTACTGATCAGGTGGTTGATGAAGGACCTCCAGCTGTTTCCCAGTAAAGGTTTAATGGTGCTTACAGAGAGAAAAGCTTTCTTCCGCTCCATCTGAGCTCACCGGCTCCGCCTCTTTATGCTTGTGCAGACTGACTGCAGGTAAATCAGCTGACTGCTGCTGTTGTGTTATCAGTGTTTATGTCGAAAAACTGGGGGCTGCAAGAGCGTAAACTTGTAATGCTTTATATTCACAAGCATTCTCCTAAATACGTTTCTACTGCAGGTCTATATTTAGTCACTAATCAGGGATTAAGTCTAAAAAATATTTTGACAGGGAAGGAGTCCTTCCGGTACCGGACGCGGCACTTGCTAGCAGTATGTCCGAGCATACACACAAACAGGCAGAGAGCGGTGGAGGCGTGGAAAACATGTCAGCGATCATCCACTCATTGTCAAAGGGAATCCGTCACAGCGACGGAGAACTGTGGCGGTTATTTCCTGATCCCCACTCCACTCCGGTAGGTGGCGGTAATGCAGCTCTAAGCTGGTTTGGTCAACCGCAAACCCACAAGAAGAAGAAGAAGAAGAAGACTGTAATGCAGCTAATGTGGGTCGGATCAGATTGCATTTTTTTTTAATTTCTTTCCGATATCCGATCCCGTAATTTAGGCCAGGATCGGACCGATACTGAATATCGGATTGGCGCATCCCTACAATCTGTTGAACAATATCACTGAGGCGAAATGATTTCTCCTGCATATGTTGGTAAGTATGGGACAATAACGCTAGATCATCTGTAAAATCTAAGTCCTCCAGAAATGAAACAAGTGTCCATCTTATAATTCTGTTTTGGTTTTGTTGTTCGTCGCATCGGCCAATCAAGTACAAGGCTGAAGAGTAATGCTGACATCCCGCACCCTTGTCTTACACCGGTCATCACTGCAAAACTGCGATCACTGTTCCTCACTCTGCATGTTAAGTTGGTATAAAAACAATGGATGACAGAAACCAAGTGCCAGAGGATCCCATATGCTTGTAGTATTTTCTGTAAGCTGTCCCTGTGGAGCTGTCCAAGGCCTGCTCAAAGTCGATGAAACTGATGTGAAGTTGCCTCTGCCATTTTGTGCATTGCTCAATGATATTATAGAGTGCAAATATCTGCTCTAGACATCCTCTTCCTTTTCTAAAACCTGCTTGCTCATTACGAAGCTGTTGTAAACACTAATGGAAACATTAGAGCTGGCATTTCCTGTTTCTGTGCGTAGGAGAGCTTCATGAGTGATTTTCTTTCTTTTTTAACATAGTGGAGTCTGTCTTAGAGAACTTAGTGTGTCTGAGTCACTCTTCACCCTCATTAAAGGCCATGTCACACAGCATAGAGACAGAAAGACTAAGATAATCCAACACCATCCTGAAACATTCAGTTACTCACTCAAAGATGGCACACTCTACAAAGTCAGCTAGGTTGGATCTGTGAGCTTGGAACTAATTAATAAACTGTATAAATACTGACAGTTAATAGAGTGCTACAGCTCTTATATCAGCATATCTTCCTTTAACAATTCTCAGAAATATTAGCATATTTATTACATGGAGGGGACCATCTGATTTATGACTGAATCGGACTGAATCAGACTTTTTGTCTAAAATTAGGAAAAAAAATGCTGTGTAGCTCCTACATGTGACTCTAGGAGCTGAATATGAGTGTGGCAAAACTGTAACTATTTGTTATCTAAAATGCTGAAATCTTCATTTTGTTAGTTACAACAAAGAACCTCATGAAAATTTTTGGCAGAATCTTAGCGTTTGCACATATTAAAGGACCATGGTTCAAGGTAGACTTTATTATCACAGTTTGTTAAGTGCTACAGTGGACAAAATAAGAACAAACACAAAAAAATATTAAATATAGAATAAATATAGAATATATGTTTGTTTCATCTTGTTATCGTCACCCAACCCAAGAATATATTATTATCTGAGTTGAGTTTCACTGGGAGGAGCTGACCTCCATTATATCACTGATTTTTCATTTACGCCTACTTTCCTTGATGTTTCTAGGTTTGTTCATCTAACCTGGTATCTGGCAGAGGTGTCGTCCAGTGTGTCCAGCTGCCGGCTGAGCTTGTTCAACTGATCGTTAATGTCGTCCATCTCAGCACACAGCCGCTTGTACTCCCGAAGGTCGGCATCAAACTCTCTCTTATAATCCTGTCGCTGAGCATCCGATGTTATCTCCGGGTACATGCTGGAGGAATGGAATGAGCAGAGGCAGGAGGTGCAAAGGGATAAATGATGGAGAGATAGCAAAGGAAAGAAAGACAAACATCAGCATCACAGACATACCTCTACCAGTCACTAGAAAAGCCTCAATGACAACTTACACCCTTTACAGTGGTTATCAACTCTATTACTTCAGCACAGAAACACAGTGCAAGTGTTAGGTTCAGTTATGTTGAGTTCAACTTTAAATGTCTCCCTCTAGGGTATTTCTGAATGTGTGAATAAATGCAACCATACACAATATAAAAACCCTGTCTCTGTACTGTACCTTTTTGTACCTTTGTCCCAGTTCTCTAATTATGCCTGAGTACAGCTCATGTGAGGTAGCATGCTTTAGAGGATTAACTGCTCTCTTGGATAGAATGAGGGGATATAGAGACTGTGGCCTTTCCCTGTCATTTTTTAAAGTTTTTATAACTTTACCATTATAAACTTATATGTTTCAAATCAAGAGATGTTCTAGGTGCATTTTCCTGTAAATGAAGTTATTGTGTTTGATCTTCTGAGCTCAGGTATTAATTCATGTCAGAATATAGGTCAGGTCCTGAGGGGACGACAGCATTTGACTGCAATCCCCATTCTGAGTTTTTGCCTAATGACATTTTTCTTCTCTAATCCAGACTGTGTGTGAGCAGCTCACAGATAAAGTAGAAGATTATTTCTCACCTCTCCCATTCTTCTGCATCCAGTTCATTGCCTGTCTCTCCTCCTGTGGTGTACTCCGTTTCATACTGAGACTCATCCAGTTCTGGGTTACGTCTGCGTCTTTTGCCCCGGTGGGCAGAGGGTTTGCGGCCTCCGCCTGTCTCTTCTGAAGGGCTGGAGCTGGTCCCCCCACCGTGGGAGAACACTTCTGATGGTCGGCTGGTTGTTCGCTCAGAGTACCTGCAGAACAAAGACATGAGAAACACGGCTTCTTCTTTTGCAGGCTTTTACCCCCAAGGGGGAATGATTATAAGTTTAGAAGCTTAGAAATTCAAGCTCTTTGTTTTTCACGAAAGAGATTTTTGCATTTGTGTTTTTCATCAGTTTGGGAATAGGTAATGACAAAAATCATTCCACGCACTAAAAAGATCAGCAGCATTTACAATCAAAATCTGGTTGATGTTGCCAGCTCTGCCCAATGTGAGCACACTAGATAGACACAAACAATCAATAACATCAGCAGGGTTTTCAGTGTTAATCTCAGATTTAATGATCAATACCACTTTCATATGTTATGTATCTAGACTGGAATTACGTGCAAAAGGAATTTTATGAGTAAAAGGAATTTTAAAGGTGACTTTGTTTTCATCAAACAATATGAGTTACCTCAAAAAAAGATCATTCAGATGTGCTGGCATACCAGTTTTTCTCCCTGTTTCCTTTTACCAATATCCCTCACTAATGGTATTTTTGTATATGAGATGCTATAGACCCTTGTTTCAATATACAGTTCAAAGATATTAAAAGTGAGGCTAGTGGCTTTTTTGGTTTTCATAGTGCAGAAAAGAGCAGTATATGTTTAGAACCATTGAAATATATTAAGTAAAGATATTAAGCTTTAAGGACATTCTAATCAAAATAATATAAGAACCCTATTTCCTGAAATGCCCCAGGCTGAAGGTAGACATTTATTAACCCATTTATGATTATTGCTCTGTCATACCCTACAATCTGACTCTGTGCCATATGGAGGCTCTCAGTGACCAGGAAGCAGCTACAGCTCTTTAATAATGAGAAAGAGAAACACATTCAATTTTGTAGGTTTGTAGGGATTTGTGGTGGAATCCAAATCCAATGGGACAGATATTACAAGTTCTTACCAAAAAAAGGCTGAACAACTGTGCACAATGCAGGTCTGCAGGCTGGCATTTTTCTGCTTATGAAAAGACCAGTTCTGTTTTGCCATGTGAGGAACATCTAATGTACTTTGAACTGACTGCAAGTGTAGTGTACAGTCAGTGTGTGCATAAATGCTTGTGCTGTTTATAACACAGTCTGAACTAATGTCATTCAGAATATAGACATAAGACGGATTTGTTTTTCAGTGTAAGAGAACGTTTGTGGCACAGCTTTGATCCAAACACTGCAGTCCTACAGACACTAAAACAAGCAAAAACAAGGTGCTTCAGAAATCCTTTGTAGCTTTGATGAAAAGCAACATCAGTTGACAAATATCCTGCCATACTCCTCAGAGAATTCAAACAACATGAGATATATTTAAAAAAAAAAAAAAAAAAAAAACAGGGAAAGGTTAATCCAAAGAGGACTCAAAGGTCACACACGCACAGAGAGATCTGGCTTGTGGGCAGGGCAATATGTTTTCATGGGTTTAAAAGCAAAAACTAGTGATTACATATTGCTTGGGTGAGCCATGTGCTCTAAAGTGGGCTTTGCTTTCTTCCAGAGGACATTCCCCACAGGTCTAACTAGGAAAACATTCAAAGCTGACAAATCATAATGACAACAACAAAACAGGGAAAAAATAAACAATTAAAATAGTTTAATTGTATCATTGAGCCAGTGATCTCTTGTAATGTGCCAAAGATATTTTTAAAAATGTGATTTATATTACTATGATGGATTTCTTTTCTCTTTACTTAAAACACTAAATTTTTTTCAATGAAGACTCCTGAGCTCAGATTTCACCACTTTTGATTCACTGTGAATTTAAGAATGCGCTAAAAGGCATTCTGAAGAAAATGTGAATAAACTGATCTGTGACTGTGTGAAAAGAATAACTGGGAAAGAGGATATAGAATATATACTGTACATGCCACACAAATGTTTGCAAGCTCATGCCACTTACTCATTGTTGTCGTAGGCGTCCCCATTATAGGAGCTGCTCTCCACCTTTGGTGGCGAGTAGGAGATGACACTGTTAGCTGAGGCGTTAAGCAGCCCGCCTCCCTTCTCTGACACCAGCAGGGTTGGCGCATCCTGAACACTGCGGCTTTCCTCCACATTGTTCACCTTCAGCAGGCAGGAAAAAGCACAGGGAACAGGATCAGGAAATACAAACAAACAGCTGAAGCACTCACAAAGATCAGCCTGGCACACAGACTCATTTTCTGATATCCTGAAGAAGAAACATTATCGTTTTCTTTTCTTACACGTAACTGGTGTACTAAAATGATCTAAATGGAATTTTTTGGTCATGCATCATCCATCACAATCACCAGTTTAGTAAAAGTTTCAAAACAGTGCAATATCTTAAATGTAGGAAGTCATACTGGAAAGCATTAGCTTATAAAGACCACAAGTAAGAGACAAAGACAAAAGCATGGTAATTAGTACTTAAAAGTCTGAGTGAGCAGTCAGGCATAAAATTGCACTTTGCAATCCAACTCCACACTGAGAGGCTTGGTTCGCAGTGCATGAAAAGGTCAGGAGAACAAAACCAAAGCAGGGATACAGGAGGTTAATTATAGATCAAAATAAATCTAATCATAAATAAACCAAATCTTTAATAAAATACCTTTGATTATTTCTTGTTAACAGGATTGGATTAGATTTGTCCACACTGTAAGGCTGTTTTCTGATGGCCTTATAACCTAAAGTAGTGAATGATACACACAAAAAAATAATTCCCAATTTGCTTTCACTTCTTTTTATTGCCTTGTCTTCATGGATATCTGGAATGGATCTGCTCTTCCTTTCTCCCTTATTCTGTATTTGCAAGTCCTTCCTGTGAGGTCAAAATCCATGACGGCATTCCTTACAATGAAGGCCTCAGGGTTGGTCAGTGTTTAATCCATAAAATGTATCAATGATTAGACGCTTTTTACAAGACCTCTAAACAAAGCAGTAGTCTCGAAATTGGAAACATGTGTTCTACTACCTCTACTACCTTGAAGACCTCACATTAGCAGACACTGGTTAGAGGTGAGAATTTACTAATGAGTCAACATACGCAGTGCTACTCCTGACCAGTTTTCTACTCTGTAGGTGGTACGTCACTGAATTCCTCACAGGACAGAAGGAGAGCTAAATATCAGCCTTGCCCCTAAAAAACAATAATCTCACTGGGTGGAGTGCTTAGATGGGGGAGAGCAGGCCCTTGTGCAGCTGCAGGAGAATCCTGTTTGAAGAGAGTAGTTCATGGAAGAATCTCAACAATGTCCTCTCAGTGAGTAGCACAGCAGCCGCTGGGCTGTGAATGTAAGCACAGCAAGAATGTCTGAGAGTGCTGGACCTGGTAAAGCAAAGCCAGGAGGCAAAGATTGACAGGAACACAAAAAAAAAAGGCTTGCAGGCAATGGTGATTGTTGATGAGGAGGCAATGAGGCATGGAGGACCAGTATAAATGAGGTAGAACTGTATGTAGACAAAGGAAGGAATAGTTCTTGATGGCTTTAAGTAGGAAACCAGGAGATGTGGTGGGTAAGAAAAAGGAAAGTCCAGTCTGAGTGACAAAAGCAGAGAGTTGTAAAATGTCTGCTTGTATAAGTTAAAAGCACTTTTTTTGTGCAGGCAGTTCAGTAAAGATGCTGGCAGAACTAGCTTTTACTGCAACTTATTATAGCACTGACTCAGAGATTTAAACACTCAGACAAGAGGTGATAATGTGGAAGAGTAACCAAATCTTTGCTGTTCACCAATATTTTTTCATTATATTGTTAGGCTATGTTGTTTAATGTCCAAGGAAGACCATTTTATGTTCCAAACATTCACGGTCCATCTATGAAGCAGCTCAGGACGCTTTTGATCTCCATGTGTGCAGCTCTTCAGTGCTTCCAGCACACAGACAGCCCTGCAGAAACCAACTCTGATGACCTCATGCAGCAGACACAATGCAGCCCCCCCAACCCCCCACCCCCTCTGGTGAGCTGAATGCAGCTTGTGTGTGAGGTCATAAGAACAAGCCATGCCTCCCTGAGCTCAGCGAGAGAGATGGGTCCAATCTCGAACCGACCACAGCCTTAGACTGTCACTGGCCTGGAGCTTAAAGGAGCTAAACAAGGATGATGACTCATTCTGTGGCACAGAGATGCAGGTAGTGTGT
The DNA here is from genome assembly GCA_024447675.2 of Pterophyllum scalare. NCBI lineage: Eukaryota > Metazoa > Chordata > Actinopteri > Cichliformes > Cichlidae > Pterophyllum > Pterophyllum scalare. The sequence goes on from JAMQGT020012220.1 coordinate 8,418, forward strand.
CAACAAAGCAAGAAAAAAAAAAGAGAGAGACTGGGATGTGAATGATTAGCAATATGAGAAATATGAGGACAGGAAAAAGCCAAAGATGAAATATGTACATTGGCCTTAGCTCAGTTGATGACTATACAATACTGGCACACACTAGTTGATGTGCTTTACAGAGAACACAGTCTTCAAGCAGAAAAGTCAAGTATGACACACCAACTACATAGAGTCTATGTTGTAGGCTTTGAATAAAATAATGATCTGCTTCCATTGATCATTAAATATTCTAATGTACAAACTCTATCCCCTTTTCCTGAACCTTTACTTCACTAAAAATATATTTTAATGTTTTGATTTTCCAGGAGAAATATGTTAAGTTCCAATGAAGTGAGCCTTAATTACTGCACCTACAATGACTGTTATGACTTCACTGTGTAGTGCTCTATTACTAGACACTAGTATTAGTCACTGTAGGCTCATCTCATTCACTCTGCTCTGCCTGTAGACTTCCGTGCGTGCTCTCGGGAATGGCAACCTCTCTGAAACACAGACAGCATTAGGCAAGAATACAGAAAACTTGCACTGCATGCTTAGCGTTGGCTGTGGGAGTACATCTGTCCCTCCCTTTAGCAGAACTGTGCTGTAAGATAAGTCAAATCTTTATAGGTTTATGATATGGCACAAAGAATGACCTCACGCACTTACGTAACTTCTGCATTTCTAAGATAGGGTGTTTGATGGGAGAGGGTAAACTAGCAGTATTTAGGTGTTTAATCATTGTGTTCTTGCTTTATATTTGTTTTTATTTCAATTGCAGTTGCTACACGTGTACTGTATGTATACTTTTCTGTGTTCCTGACACTCCAGTAGATAATGTTTGAGCAAACACTGGATGGGAACAGGAAAGAAGCATCATTACTGTGATGAGGTACTGTGAAAGAAAACTCCAGTGAATTTTAATAATAAAAACAATAATAAAAAAAAATTCTTACAAAAAAGTGCAGATGTTTCTCTGCATCCTTAACTCACCAAATCAGGCTATCCTATTAAAGCTGCTTATGGACTATAATTAAATCTCCTATACAGAGGTTTCAGATATCAGCCCCATATTTCAGTTACTGGTCCTATATGCCTGGCATGCTCTTGACTTTTAAAAACACAAAGGCAGGCTCTCTAGAAACCACCTGTGTGCTTACTATCTCCTTGGGTGGTTAATGATTACTCAGAGTGAAACTAGGTTGAGGACCATTTGCAAACAATCACTGATTGCTATCATCCCTGACCCTGAACAAAGTGACTCAGTCAGAGGAAATACTGAGTGTAGCGTTACTGTTTCCCTGCTGAATCCTTCTAAACATTTCTATATGAAACTCCTCTTGGACTGTGAACTCATTAAAACAAGTAAGGAAAACACGCGAGAGAAGTAAACTGGCACTCAATGCTAACTGTATCTTCAGACATGTTATATGTAAAGAACAGCACAGTAAATCAACAGATTAACCATAGGTGTGTGCAAGTCTCTGCTTGGCTATTTACCGTTCACCACAATTACCTACCTGTCATTATCACTGATGACTATCTACACAAGAAGATGAATACCTCACTGACAACCTACCTGCTAATCTACTTCATAGGGAAAAAGGTTGCCATTTAGCAACAAATCACATAATGTGTGACAGAGATGTAAAGTATATGTCAGCAAGAGTTGTTGGCTGAATCATTAAATGCAAAAAAACAAAAAACACTGTCATTGAGCATTTCATCATCTAATCAAATCTGTCAGTGATTACTGTGTTCCATCCTGAGCCTGGATTTAAACTCTGCATGACCCTGATCATTTGACTCCAAGCTGTGCATGCATAAACTCCAGAACAGTTTGGGTCAAAGGAAATGCAGGAATGCAGGAAGGAAATGTGATTTTTTTTTCCTTTTTTAAATCCCCCCATTAAACCCTCATTAAAGTGTGTCGGCCATCCTGCTGTCTCTTACCCATTCTTCTACATCTCTGCCTTCTGAGGCCTTCCCACCAACAAAAGGCTCATCCCAGTAAATATTCGGCTTTCCATAGCGCCAGATCTTCCCTCTTGTTCTCTGTGCGAAGAAAGCAGCGACACCCAAAGCGATGACAACCAGGAATCCACACGCCATGGCAATTCCCTGGTAAGAACAAGAATATGAGTTTGAGTTAAGTTTGAGATACAGTTGGTTTATCCTGGTACAGAAAGTACACAAAAACAAATGTGTAACATCATTAGGAGTCACATTTGTAGCAGAGGACTGATAATATGAGATGTTTGGATACGTTGTATGTTTGTGACATTTTATCTCACACATACCACAGTTCTAACAGCTTTTAACAGCTACAGTCAGAGCTTTTTAAATGATTGAAAAAAACAGAAATAAATCAACAACAAAAATCAATCCAGAAAACTTCTCTATAAAATTACATAATAAACAGGTTTATGGATCATCATCAATATTCTGCAATCAAAATGTAACTCGGGCTACTACAACAACATAAAATATTCCTGGAAACCGAACAAATCCAACAGCTTAATAATGCTACAGACCTCCTGTGGGTCCACAAAGCAGTAATGGTACAGGTACTGGTTGTACATGGGGAAGCCTCCCACTCCTCCCATCTGTGAGTAACTGGTCTGGTAAAGATTCTGGCACATCATGAGCATTGGATTGTATATCATACTGGAGGAGCTCTGGGCCATGGGATTCACCCCAACAATGTAGACAATGTTTATGATGCCCTGAAAAGACAGAATTGTGCACCAACATATTTAGTATACTGATATAGATATGTGTAACATCTGAAAGCCGATTATTGAAAGAGACTGGATCAGATTACATGGTGGGAAAGATTCAGCAGCAATCTTATCACACAGTGTGCAGAAAACCTTGTGAGTCCAAAGGCTACAGTACAAGGAGGAGACAGGCACCTTCCACGCTGGACTAACAAATGTTCATTGCCACTCTAGTATGTATCTAATAACATTTAGTTAAATCAAGCAAAATCATATGAAACAATTCATGTTTACTCATGCTTGGTGAAAGGTCAGTTTGTAAATAAACAAAAACATTATACCACCAAAAACTTGAGAAAATCAGGTTATCACATTTTTCCGCAACAGACAAAATAAAAACCAGACTGAGATAAAGTCAGGCCATACTGTACTGTGTGAATTTGATACAACTGAAGACTCTCATTTAATAATCTCTAAATCCATGAAAGCTGGTATTAAAACTGGATCACTGGGACACCTTTTCTTTTTGGCTCTACAGTGGTATTATGTATATTGAGCAGCACAAACAAAGTGGTGTGCTGAATGAACATCTGTACTGCACTGGTTAAACTGAGTTAAATTTGTTATAAATTTAGCTTCTGGTATTTAGGTTTTTTAAAAACATCCAAATTTAAATGCTATTCATAACAAAGAAAGGCATTCACAATTTTGACTCTGAGCTGAGATGAGAGATGGAAAGCTCCAAATATTTGGTGATTATATGAGATGCTGCAACAGGAAAATTCTGCTGTGCTTATACTAATGCACCTTACACCACACCAAAAAAAATACACTATTATCCTGATGTAGTTCCAGTTCACTCTTTCCCTGAATTAACCTAAAAAGAGTAGAGCTCTCACCAGACATGCATGTTGTCCATCTAGGGATTAAACTGTCAGACAGCAGGTGCACATGGCTAATAATCATAAGGATATGTAAGTACAATGCTAATGTGTTTATGTATCTGTACATGTGGCTTATAAACATGTCATTACATTGCTGGGCTCAATATCACAAGAACTGCCAGCCCTCAGCCAAGGATGATGGCACTGGCCACAAGCCCAATATTACACACTCAAACTTAGAAGCTCAATAATCTGTGTGTGTGTGTGTGTGTGTGTGTGTGTGTGTGTGTGTTCAGTTATGACTGAAAATGAATTTCACTTTAAGCTTTACTGTCTGTGCAACAACAATTTAAGTATATGTCTTGATCTAAAATTATTTCAGCTGCATGATGATGATGATAAAAGAGCTGAGCTGTTTTGGCAAGGGAGTTGGGGATTTTTGTCAAACAGCTGACAAGAGACGACAAAAGGTTTCGTCCCGAATCGGAGGTTTATGAGGGAAGTCAGGCCACGTTACATTAGCCTTTGCAAATATTAAAGGGTAAATATTAAAGGTAAAGCACCTGCATTTAAAGTGAAAGTTTCCTGGCTTTCTTGTGTTCAAGTGAAAGATTTCTTCAAAGTATCAGCAGTCTGTCCTCAGTGATGTAGAAGTAAATATTGTTTGTGCCTGCCTTTTATATTGTGTCTTGATCAGGAAAATAAATTTCCCTTAGCAGTAAAAGTATATTTATAGATTTAAAGCTTACGTTCCACTGACATATTTTACACTATGACAGCACAGGCCTGACACACACTGAAGAGCCAAATAAATAGCTAAAAACATAATTTTCCATGAATACTGATCTATTACAAGATTATTCACCAAAGGATTTACCTGCAGGACAGCCATCAAAATGCTGGATATCAAGACTGCAAGAAAGAACTTTCTGCTGCGGACTACGTTGGATTTAGAGAAGCTGGTGATGAAGAAGGCCAGTGCTCCTATAAAGTTAATGGCTGCCATGGCAATCATAGCGGCTTTGGCTGAGTAAGGAGAAACGTAGGAGCCGGATCCGTAGTAGTTTCCATATCCTCCATAACTACCGTAGCCTGAGCCATAGCTGCCCCCAATGTAGCCGCTGCCGTAGCCCATACCAGAACCATAGTAACCCATTCCCGTGCCATATCCGTACTGGAAGTCCCACATGAGAGTGGAAGCCACACAGGCGAATATCGCCACACACAGCACTACCACTGTAGCCATCATGGCTTTGACAATCCCAGGAGGTGACAGCCATTTGTAGAAGTGCTGCGGCCTGTCCTCAATGTAGTAAGATCCCGGTGGAGGTGGGTACGCGTTGTAATCGCTCTGAGGGTCGTGGAAACTCCCCACAGGGCCAAAGCCATTGTTGGGTGGAGGGGTGAAAGGAGGACTGTAGACCGGTGGACTCTCGTACTGTTGTTTGTCAAACATCGCTCAAAGATGTCTGGAACTGTAAAGAAAAACACCAACACACACACAAAAAAAAGTCTGATGATAACTGAGAGATCAAAATGTATGGCACACAGTGAGGAAGAGCTGTCCTGGGCTGTTTTTCAGCTGAACTGATATGAGTAATGCTACATGGACAGATACGATAAAGTTAGGCGTGACTTTCTTTGGAAATGAGGTTAAGTGAGAGAACAGTGTAAATGTTTTACTATTTACAAGGGATTGTATTTTATGATGGCACAATTTAGATTTATTTGTCCATCTTTCTGCTTCTGTTGGGCTGAAGAAATTGCATACCTGCTCTCTTATGTTAACAGAAAAAAATTAAAGAAATAACCACAGTCTTGAGATCTCTGAACCAGCCAAGTCAGAATGAGTACGGAGATATCGGTACCAGGACAGGGAGAGCAGCCAAACAACAATACTTTCCTTTCTGCCTCTTTACAGGCTGTGGAAGTCTCTCTAGCCCCAACAATGTCCAGAATTGGAATATTTCACATCCCAGCATCCAGCTAAAAAGTTTCTTTTCTGCTCCACATGTTACATTGAGATATGCAACACCACAGAGTATACTACATAACAAAGCCCATTCTTCTCCAGCTCTACAGGGAGTGGGCGGCTTACGTGTTTGACTGAAAGGCACATAAACAGCAGCAGTGTTACTGCAGAGCACAGAAAACCTCAATGCTTCTTTCACCTTTACCTTATGTTATTGCCAGTTGTGCTTTCCCCATATGGTATGAATAAAATATAGTGTTTGACTTGCAATGACTACACTAACTAATCATTATTAAACTAATTATTATTTAATCTATGAGACATCTTAATATAATGAAAAAAAGCCCAGAATTTGATACCAGATCCCATGGTTACATCTTCAAATGATTGTTCTGATAAAAATATTCAATTCACAATGACATAAAAAACCCAAAAAACAGCAAGTTTATACTTTTACAAAGCTGGAAGAAGCGCATGCTTAACATTTCTGCTTGATAAATTACTTCTTATTCAGTCCCTGCGCTGAGATGTTTTCGTTTTTGACTGGTAGCTGATCAAATCACTTAAAATGAATATGCTAACGGAGCTCTGGCAGAAAGAAATAGCTAAGACGCCCAGCCATTCAGAAGTTTAGACACACAGAGAGAGATGCAGTCCCTAGCACTGCCCACAGTGTCATAATTCTTACCCCTTTTATGGGACTTGGGTGCACACAACAGAAGAAGAGGTCTCGCCTCAGAGCCTCCATCTCAGACACCTTCCCATTATACCCTCCCTCAGTCCTCCATATCCTTCAACCCCCTTACAATTGCCCTGTCTCTTAACTCTCTCCTCGGCGTCTCTCCTGCCCTCCATAACTTCTTGTCTTTGTTACAGGAGCAGGAGGGGCAAAAGTCAAGGCTGCTCACCACAGGAACAGTGTTGCTATGAAACCACAGTTTCCAAAAAAAAAAAAGGGGGAAAAAAAGGAAAGGAAAGGAACGAAAGAAAGAAAATTGGGGCACTATCCAGGGAGGATCAAACAAGGGCTCCTCTGTGTTGCTCTTTCATGGACTGAGGCAGAAAACAGAAAGAGGGCAGTACAGGTGGATGAGCATACCATGCGCTGCAGTCTCAGGTGTCCTATATTCTTGGCTGGGTGCTAGTTTAGTTCCTGTTACAGTGTTTGTTTATATCGATAACTGGACAGGAAATCTTCTTAGGCTTTTTACGAGCAATCAAATTCAAACTGAGGCAGTCCACACAGCTGTGACTTCTACCTCACGCTGAAACGCTCCTCCCTAAAATTTCCACTTTATTACACCAGCAAAACGTAGAACACTTCAGGCATTCACAGGGAAAAAATCTAAATCTATACGTGAAATACTGTATTTTAATTAAATAATAAACATACTCTTTAATTTTAACTTTAACAGTTAGCACATGGAAAAAAAGATGCTCGTGTCTGCAGCACACTGATCTTTAGGACCCAGAAACACATGGGGGTGACTTAGGAACCTTTGCTCCTTAGAGGAAGGACATTTATTGCATTAACTGCTAATTGCCTGATTACAGTGTACTTTTATACTGTATCTACAGCAATCATATCCTAGGAACAACAACAACAGTACCAGCAGTAGCAGTATTGGTGTTTGTCTAACACTGGATTGCCTGGCTCATTTTAAGGCTGAGCAGAGAGCACAGTGTTTGGACCACAGTCACAGGTCAGGTCAGACACCCACCAGGCGTAGCCTGAGCACCACAACAACACAGAGCCTCTATCATCTGCCGCTCATAAAGGAATTCCAGTTATACAGTCACATGCCGCACATCTGTCAAAAACAATTAGACCCCTGCCCAAATGTAGGCTGCGACCCACTGGCACAAACACGGGAGTCAGCCAAGACTTCCTGTTCAAAAGCACCCTACTGACAAAGCTCCTGCACCATAAAAGTTGTGGTGAATAAAAACATGTTTCTTTAGGTAAACCTGTCTAAATCTAATAAAATAACACAAAAACTGCTTTAGGAAAGTGTTCTACCATCTGGTCTTTTTAAAGACCTCTATGTGTGAGGTTGTTTGAGACACAAAGAGAGGTATATGGAAGTCGAACAAATATTTGACAGATAGGGCTACAGAATAACCAGCTGACTGAGGAAAAAGTAGACAAAACTGAAGCAGGTGAGTAACAGATTCATAATATCTTCATAACTTCAAACACAAGCTGAACATTACATGGCCTTAATAAAGGTAGGGTTTATTTAGGACCTGCATTAGTTAAGAGTTGGATCACCTTTACAGTAGCTCTGCATGTACATATGAAAGACGAAAAGATAATTAAGGTCACTGTGAGGTATGACCACAGCACAACTTCACAGGCATATGAACTATAGTCATGGATCAAGTGTGAGTCTTTTTATGTGTAGGACCCCTTTACTTGTGTCTGCATTCACCACTGAGGTAAAACACACCTCTGAAACCACCAACACAACACAGCACCACACTGCTTACATGCTGTGTGATTTCTGGTGATGGAGGCTGCTCCCTTAGTTCATGAGACCCACGTTTGATTTACGCTTGATTTATTTTATTTATTTCAAGCCAAATACACATCGGATCTGATATCAATACAGGTGAGGTTATTTGCGCTATTCTGTCCCAGACGGATTCTGGTAAAAGTAGTTTTAAAGTGGTTTATTTATCGTGTTTAAAAAAAACAGTAAAACTGACCCAGTAATGTTAGCTAGCAGGACTCGGGAGTTGTTGGCCCACCTGTCGAAGTTTCAAATCCACCGTGTAGTTACCTATAAATCAAGCACTCGCTGTAACAGCGGCAAGTATGAACAACTTAATGAAAAAGCTGGTTCACTAATTAGAGGCAGAAAAAAAACACCCCCAAACTTTACAGTCTGCTATTAAAATGACCTGTATCCACCTTACGGTTATCTTACCTGAGGTCGCCGAAGGGTGGATAAAAACTTGACCAATGTCCGCCCTTATTTCCCGTCAAAACTCTCCTTCCTCTCGAAGTGCGAGGCTGTAGAGGAAATTAAAGTGTCCGTCAGAATATACGTTTCTGAATTAAAGTAAACCTCTATATGAAACTAATCCTGGAGTCGTTTCTCCGTCCCGGGCAGACAGGGACAGACGGCGGTCTCTGAGTAAGTGCTTTGTCCCGCCTGTCCGCCGCGGTGATGAGGTCCACTGGGGCACACCACCGGCTTTCATCCGCAAGAGGTCACCCTGCCTGCCTTAGACGACAACCACACAAAACAGGCGTATTGTTAGAAAGTAATGTCGCAGCAACCACACAGTAATAACATTTAGCAGATAAATGACAGCAAAAATGTTAAAAGAAAAAAAAAGCCGGAAGCGTAGTTTTCCGCCAGATAATATAGTTCTTTAAGTGCATTAACAAACCGTAGTTTGGCTTCAGTGAGGATGCTTAACCCTCTACAAGAAAGCAATTAGAGAGGACAAACCAGTGATGGGAGATCTCAAAGGTATGAGGAGAACAGGAAGAAGAAGGGACCCATTCTAAATCAGGATGTCCGCTTGGACAGTACATCACAATGGCAAACAATATGTGATAACTGATGTGTGTAAAGTGTAATGTGCACCTGTTTTAAAGCACAGAAGAACTGCTTTGTGAAGTTTCACACAGAGTGACAACAATGTCTCACAACACGAGAATCAATGTGACAAGACACTGGGCAATGGAAACCTAAGCCTATATCAAGTCATATATGTAAATATGTTTCAAGTGTTTTTCAATACTTTTTTCAATACTTTGTTTCATAATTTGTTGACATTTTTTGAAGATTTTCCTGATGTTTTTATTGCTCTCTAAAAGTTGTCTTGTGATCTATAAATTAATAATTTTCTCTGTTGTTTTGTACCATTGTTGCACAAGGATGAAATGAATTAGCAAATTATGCTGAATAATTTTCAGCATATACCATCAAAATGTGTTCAGTAGAGGGTTAAGAGGAAAATTAATATGATTGTAGATAGCATTATATTTAATTTCTGTTCAAAAACTTTTCTTAACAATTTTTTTCAGTCTATCATCATAGTGATGATAGGCAATAAATGAGCAATATTTATTTATTAATATGGCACTTTTTTCTTTTTACTTTTTTTTACTTTAATGCTACTCTGTTATGCTGTTTGTTTTAGTGTAAACAGTCTTCCACAGTCCTGCATCCTGACCTCCTCAATAAACATATTAAACAAGGATTTATTAGAAATAAACCTCTGGTATTTCATTACAGAAAAAATATCCCCTTTCATTTTGTATTTTCATATCCACAACCAATCAATATTTAGTTATTAATTTCCCCGAGTATGCAAGAACAAAGCAAGTGGTGTAAACACCTTTCATGTTTGCACACACAAAAAAGTGTGAAGTTCAAGCAGTTCACTTCCTTGGCTCAGTGCCACAAACTCTGCCAGTGTGCTAAAACATTTGGCTTCATACACAGTACAGAGTACAAAGAGAGAGCTGGAAAAGAATGTTTTATTTTATTCACTTTAAAAACATGAATAAAATCTCTTCATGATGGGATCTTTTTTTGGGGGGGGGGCAAGCATGAGTCACTGTGATTGATGCTTTAGATGCTCCATGACATGCAGATGTAATCATCTGCTTCGTTTGAAAATAGAGATGCACCTTTAATCCCCAGTCATGCAGCTAGATTTTAATATAATTACAGAATTCAGCAGCCTAAACTCCTTCGATGTATTACATATTCATAAGCTTGATGGTAGTGTGGCTTTATAATCTGCACAGATTTTACTTTAAAAGTCTCAATCAGCAAATTATGTCTAAATATATTCATATGTCAATGAGACTTGTGAAGTTTAAACATATCCAACAGATACCAAAAGAGAAAGAAATCAGTGTAAGTCCAAAATGAGTGTGATCCTGCCACCCTAACTGCATTTTGACGGATCAGATGACAACTGTTAACAGGCAGAGTGCTGCAGTCAAAGCAAAACCCCCGGTCACAGTGACCATGACGTAACGGTAAAACCAGACAGTCTGGACACAACTCTGTGCTGTGGAAGAGAGAAGGGGGGGGGCAAAGTTTGTTAAAGGACTGGAATCACAAGCTAATGAACTAGTTATTCCAGGCAAGATTTAAAGCACACATAATAATTCTACCGCAACAAAATGTCTGTTAACAGTTTGAAAGGATCTGCCTTCCCACTAGAGGCTATCAGCTTTAATTTCAATGTTGAATCCTCAAGGGTAAAAAGGAACATAGCTACAAACCTCCACACTACTGATTTATTCCATTATATTTTTGCATAGAATCCTTCATCATGGAAAAAAAAAAAACAGGAGAAATTGTTATTCTCTAACATTTCTCCTCCCTTTTTTTAAAAAGATTTATTAGAGCAGATTTGTTGATTCTAATGCAATATTTCATACACCTGTAGTACTGCTATGGAGAACTTGGTGACAACAAAAAAACAGGTCCCCTCTATGCACAATCACTGGCCACTTCATTAGGTACAACTGTTCAACTGCACATTAATGCAAATGTCTAATCACCCAATCGCATATCAGCAACTTAGGCATGTGGAGATGATCAAGTATTGGAGTGTGGAGCTGTGGAGTGTTCTGAGTATTTCAGAAACTACTGATCTGCTGGCGTTTTTCCTCCCAACGATCTCTAAGGTTTACAGAGAATGGTCTGATAAAGAGAAAATATCCAGTGAGCACCAGTTTTCTGGGTGAAAATGCTTTGTTGATGTCAGAGGTCAGAGGAGAATGGCCAGACTGCTTTGAGCTGATAGGAAGGCAGCAGTAACTCAAATAACCACTTTTTACAACCAAGTTATGCAAAAGAGCATCTCTGAATATACATGTCAAACCTTGAAGCAGATGGGGTACAGCAGCAGCAAGTGCCACTTTGGGCCCCTTAGTACAAGCTGAGCATCATTTAAAGACCACAGCCTACCTGAGTATTGCTGATGACCATGTCCATCCCTTTATGACCACAGTGGATCCATCTTCTGATGGCTGCTCCCAACAGGATAGCGCACCATGTCACAAAACTCAAATCATCTCAACTGGGTTTCATGAATATGACAGTGAGTTCACCAGATTCAAATGGGCTCCATAGTCACCAGTTCTCAGTCTAGTAGAGCACCTTTTGGATGTGGTAAAACAGAAGAGTCACATCATAGATGCGCGACCAACAAATCTGCAGCAACCGTTTGATGCCAATATGGACCACAAAATCCTGAGGAATGTTTCCAGCAATCTGATGAATCTAAGCCTTGAAGAATTAATGCAGTTCTGACGGCAAAAGGGGGTCTAACTCAGTCCTAGCAGTATCAGGTGTAACTAATGAAATGGCTGATGAGTGTGTATATACAGTATGTATTTAAAAGTGACTGATATTCCAGTTAGGTTAGTATACTGACTAGTCAGGAGGAAAAAAAAGCCTGCTCAGGAGAAATCAGATGGATTTTTCCAGTTGATTTTGTCTCCTGACAGCTTCCATTAAAGTTTCACTTTAAGATACAGAAGATTGTGGGGTGTCAGTCACAGAGGGACTCACCTGCGAGGCCGGACACTCTGGATGAGGACAATGCCAACACCATTAGCCACCTTGTCTGTCAGGCTCACTGATCCATAAACAAAAACTCCACTTTGTTGCCAAAGGGAGAAAGATCAAATATTATTGCAGTCACTGAAGAAAAGCAAGACAGAATGAAATCTTAAAAAAACAAAACAAAACATTGATTCACAGTATTTTTCTGGAAGATACACACCAGAAACTCTGAGTGTTCATCATGTATTTTCATTCCTTTCTCATCAGACAGTGTTAGTAAAGAACAGACAGACATGGCAGACATGTACAGGGGTTGGACAATGAAACTGAAACATCTGGATTTAGACCACAATAATTTATTAGTATGGTGTAGGGCCTCCTTTTGGGGCCAATACAGCGTCAATTCATCTTGGGAATGACATATACAAGTCCTGCACAGTGGTCAGAGGGATTTTACGCCATTCTTCTTGCAGGATAGTGGCCAGGTCACGACGTGATGCTGGAGGAGGAAAACGTTTCCTGACTCGCTCCTCCAAAACACCCCAAAGTGGCTCAATAATATTTAGATCTGGTGACTGTGCAGGCCATGGGAGATGTTGAACTTCACTTTCATGTTCATCAAACCAATCTTTCACCAGTCTTGCTGTATGTATTGGTGCATTGTCATCCTGATACACGGCACCGCCTTCAGGATACAATGTTTGAACCATTGGATGCACATGGTCCTCCAGAATGGTTCGGTAGTCCTTGGCAGTGACGCGCCCATCTAGCACAAGTATTGGGCCAAGGGAATGCCATGATATGGCAGCCCAAACCATCACTGATCCACCCCTATGCTTCACTCTGGGCATGCAACAGTCTGGGTGGTACGCTTCTTTGGGGCTTCTCCACACCGTAACTCTCCCGGATGTGGGGAAAACAGTAAAGGTGGGCTCATCAGAGAACAATACATGTTTCACATTGTCCACAGCCCAAGATTTGCTCTCCTTGCACCACTGAAACTGACATTTGGCATTGGCACGAGTGACCAAAGGTTTGGCTATAGCAGCCCGGCCGTGTATATTGACCCTGTGGAGCTCCCGATGGACAGTTTTGGTGCAAACATGACTTGTTTCAGAGCCAAAGAGCACACGAAACCATTAAAAAAAAAACAATTTAAGTACAGACATATAGGCAATCTTATATAACAAACAAAAAAACAGCTGTCCTCAGCCACAAAAATAAGGAGTCTTACATCAGATGGTTTGGACCCACAGACCCTGATCTCAAAATCATGGAGTCTGATGTGACAGAAGATACTGAGACAGAATAAAGCCACAGACAAACAGTTTTCTAACATGCTGAAACGCCTGCTAAGCTGTAAGCAGGTTTTCTATTTAGTGTCTGAAATGGGCGATTATTTTGTTTTTGCATTCAATTAATTTGTTTGATTCCAATCCTGGTCTTTTTTTTGCTTTTAATGATTTCTTCAAACTGTTGCTTTTCCAGGGTGGAATGATTGTACAGCTTACATCTTCAATGAATTCAAAAAACAAGAATTGGGTGCACAAGTTTGAATGTTGGTTTTTTGGTTTTGTTTGGGGTTTTTTTTTTGTAATTTTCTCTCATCCACACAGGTGCATGTCACGATCACTTAAATCTTTTAATAAGTGGTGCTGAAGATTCTACAAAGTTTTTTTTTTAACTTGATAAGACCAAGGCCTATTAACTTCTTGTTATGATCATGATTAACTACAACTGATAGTTTGTCTTTGCCAGCATAAAAAGGATTTATTTGAGAGCATTCACTGGACTGACCAATACTCAGAACAATGGGAAAGTCCAAGGAACTCAGTGGAGAGCTAAGAAAGAGACTTGTAGATTAAAGTTGGGAAGGTCTCCTGATGCCATTTCTAAACAACTACAGATTGTACATAAGTACAAGTTATTCCATGTGTCACCACTTTGCCAAAGTCTGGAAGAAGACCCAAAGTATCACCCTCAGATGAGAGGGTTAGGATGTTCAGAAACAACCATCAAGATCCAAGCCTGCATCACTGTCCACAGTGAAGTGAGTTTTACAGTGTAAACATGGAACAAAGAATCAGTAAATCCCAAAACTACATGGTAACAATGAGCCTAAACCTCTAGTCACCCCCACTAAAACAGTTCTAGTGAGCAACAGGCTCAATCTTAATCCAGTGACTGCTTTATTTTTGGTTTGTCATGGTCCATGCTTACCTTCTGTAGGAGACAATTGTTTCATTTCATTAAATTAAAAATATTTCCTCATATCCTCCTTATTCACTCATCAAATATATGTAGTTCTTCCGTGAAATGCATCAACCAGTCATGGCCATTCTATGCACTCCTGTTTCAACTGAGTAGACTAGCTGATATGTGAGGCCAGGAAATATGAGTCGAGACGTTTCCGAAAACGTATAAATGCGGGTGACTGGAAAAGCGCATAATTGGAATCGTTAGAGTTCCTCTTCTTACTATTATACTTTCTGTCCCTTTGATTGCTAATTTGACTTTTAGTGGGTAGCCATACTGCTAACGACTGCTGATGTTTGGCACAAATGGTTTTCCATTAAAAAAAATAATTAAAAATTAAAAAAGACGGGAAGACGCAAAGTGGTCCCGGAAAATAGACGCGTAAAGATTTTGGGTAGTGTATTGTGCAATGCTCAGGCACCTCATGATGCTTTGTAAAAGGTCTATATGTGGTATACTTAATTATTGCTATTAGGATATTATGATCATTCCAATAATCAATTATAGACTTTTTTTTGGGGGGGGGGACATACCATGCCCTAATATAAGTTAAGCACAGGTAAAATCACACTTACCGTCATATCTGTTAACACTGAAAGAGGCTATTATGTATTATGAGCAGGTTAAAAGTACGCAAAGGAGGGAAATACGCCATTTATAGTTCAATTTTAAATGCACAGCACCGCATTAAATATTCTAATACTGCCGTATGAGTGCATCTTGAATAAATCCATCTTTATTTTCAAATTATAGAGGTAGTCACTGCCATCTGTTGGGAGAACATGAGAGAATTCCTAAAATGTGACAAAAAGCTCTGATACTTGCCCGGCAGATGCCATATTTTCCTCTTGCCGTGCGCGCACACTCCACCCACTATTTGGCTAATCAGCAGCTACATACCTGCATAGTTGCTGGGACCCCAGCAGAGGCAGACCAAACAAAATAGAGGCGCACAGGTCATTTATAAAATGTTCGCTGCAAATGCGCCTGCAGACTGATAAAGAGCGATTAGCAGGCACAAACTGCTCCACGTTGACTCCTGTGATAAAACTTTCCTTTATTCACAATTAGAGATCTGTCGTTGTCATATTTACAAATACATAATGCAAGTAGGTACACTAAGAGATAGAGAGCAGAATTTACATGGGACAAACCCCCCCATCTCCAGAAAAAAATTCCTCAATTATAAAATTAATAATTGCAGTGATTATGCAAAGCCGGGTCCCCGCCCACTTTTAAAGGACTGACTTAATAGGCTTTTATATAAAAAAAAATAAAATAAAATAAACTTTTCAGCCATCAATAGCCCACTGGACCACCCCGAGTCATCCTCGAAACCCCTTTGTTTTGTGTTTGGGTTACTGCGGTGTACACTGTCTAAGTGAAGCCATGATTTACTGAATTACAACACTGCTACTAAAGACAGCTGGCTCCTCTTTCTTCACATGGTGACTTATTTAAGCACATTTGTCCACCAAAACCTGCTCAAACAGACACGTTTATCTCCCCTTTTATAACTTAAAATCACTTAACTGAGAAGCTAAAACATAAATTCATAAGAAGCTGATCAAATTATGCGGCAGACAAATGTCTGGTGTGACTTCAAATACATCCTGAGGTTGTGCTTGGTCGAAATTAAATAAAACATTAAATCTTAAGCATTCTGTAAACTATTTGTTGCCACCGACATATTTGTAAGATCACTTTTTGGAAACCTAATGTGGCATATCCTGCGTTTTACGTCAATCAATCATATGACTCCTGTGTGATGGGTCCTTAAAGGAGTATGCCACCGATTTGTGACGTCAAGATGAAAAACAAAAAAAAAAAGTCAATGATCACAACAGAGGGTGAAGCTATGAAGAAAAGATGTTGTCCAGTTGCATTATGGGAAATGTAGGATCCTAGGTTTCTAACAAGGAAACCCCATACAAATCCAGAGGTCATGACATCACATCCACTTCAGCTTAAACTCTGACTGTTCTTTCTTCATCTGTTAAAGGAAACGCAA
The DNA here is from genome assembly GCA_024447675.2 of Pterophyllum scalare. Lineage (NCBI taxonomy): Eukaryota > Metazoa > Chordata > Actinopteri > Cichliformes > Cichlidae > Pterophyllum > Pterophyllum scalare. The sequence goes on from JAMQGT020012220.1 coordinate 24,830, forward strand.
CAAAACAATTAAAGGGAAAATATTTCTGATGGTCTTCAAAGCTATTGGAGAAACTTTGGCACTGTTGAATACAGAGGCAGCAGGCTGTTGGACATGTGGAACAAAAGACAAATTGCTGAAGAGCTACATGGAACAGAAGTCAGGCGCAGGAAAGGTTACAAAACAAAACAAAAGAAAGGACTTTTTCTCCCCCGTCCAGTACAGCTTGATCAGAAACAACAGCCCAGAAATGTCTGGGATCAAATGTACTTGTTAAACAAGTTAACCTAACTGCCTATCTGTGACCTCCAGATGAAACAATGGGTCAGATAGATTTGTGTTGTCGTCTGTTGCATCTTGCTGAGGTGGCACAGCACACACAAACCAAACTGCCACCACTGTACAGACATGCCGTTACAGCAGGAGAGAGAAGGATGCATACTGGCCTATAAGTGACTGAAAGGGATGTGCACAGAGTCACATCCCTTTACAAAACCTCCAGATTTGCAAAAATACAAACACGCGCACGCACACATACACACACACACACACAGAGTAATCCAGTGAGCATTAGGTCAGATTAGATAAAATGCCACTGTGGGACACTCACTTGAGCTTTAAACATTTTACTTAGAAAGGCACAAACTATGATTTCCTGGTAAATTATTTTGATGTAAAGAAATAAAAATCAAAAGACATATCCTTTTCTTTTCATGAAAATTGACAACATTTTTCAGCCATAACTCAGATATAAGCATTGTGAAGGACTCTTCCTAGATCAGTCTTTATTAAGTTGTTTTTCTTAATTGTTAATTTCAAACCTAAAGTTTTCCACTGTAATTTTTTTTCCCCAAAAGTGCAATAATAATAAGAGAGCTTAATATCGGTTTCTCTCATTCTTCCACAGTACCTGAGGCCAGTGACTGTGCTACAAAGTCCACGTTGACAGACAAAAAAAAAAAGGAAAAAAAGAAGAAAGCCAGAGTGAGGAAAGAACTGAACTCCAGAACACTACAACATAAAAATAAGTTTTCAATGCAGGGATTTGCCTTCAAAAACTGAAGATTCACTTACGGAAAAGGAAAGAAAAAAAGAAGAGGAAAAAAAAAGTACATAAAATCCTCCAGATCCTGGTTTATAGATGAAATGCTTCCTGTGTCTCTCAGATTCAACATCAGCATAGTTCACCTTTTCCACTTTACCTTGATCCCAAAAACACACACCAAAGGAAAAAAAAAAAATTAATAACAATTTCCTAAAGGAGCAGATGTCTTTCACTCGAACCACTTGAATGGTTTCCCCTGATCAACAGCTGACTGTTCGAACAATACACGTTCTTAATGGAATCTAGAATACAACAACTGTTTCAAACAGTATCTTTTTTTCATATTCACGCCACGGTATTCGAGTTTGTTACAGCTTTATTCTTTTTTTTAACGTTTTTCTCAAGCCCCCCGCCCTCACGTTGTAATGCAGGTATGTTTATTTTTCATCTGTAAAGGAATCAAGAGTCTGTTGTGGAGTCGGTACGACTGCAACATTCCTTTTACTCGCCTGTAGCCGAGGAGCACTGGGAACGAGAGAGAATGAGGGGGGGGGGTACATGGTGACAGGGGGAATGAGGTGAACAGAGTAAGGTGGTGATGGGGAGGAGCTGGAAAGCGAGAATGGGCAGGGGGAGGGGGTGGGGTCTGTGTAGTTGCTTCCATTTAAAACTTGACAGTGACCACAATGTTTCAAGTTCTCTCTGTTCTCTTCTTTCACTTGTGCCTCTGGAGAGCTTTCCTCTTTCTTCTTTTGAAGAAACAACAGCACCTACACACACACAAAGGGATGACTTTGTTTAGAAAAGCAGGTATTTAGACACATCTATACAAACAAGATATTCAGTCCTGGACATTTAAGGCGCTCACGCACCAGAGCACGCCTAAACCTTTGCTGAAAACAGTGAAAAATTGTGCTCGGACATCACTGTGTACAGCGCCCCTCCCAGCAACCTCTATGAATTGAAATTCTCCACAAGCAATCAGCCAATCATGCTGAATGAGCGCACATCCCTAAAAGGGGGGTTGCTGTTTTTAAAGCTCTGTCATAGCAGTGTACTTTATAACAAGGTGAAATGGGCACTTCGCCATTCTGTGACATCGTTTTCTGCTTGAAACAATCAGCAGCAGCCTATTGGACAATCCGACATTTAAATGACAATTTAAATGTCTTTCTGCACTTACAAATATCTATTTGGGGAAAATCTCTAAGGATCATCTGTGTCTTAACTATGGTTGCTGAAGTTATGTTAACTTAATAGTTAACAGCCTACCAAAAACATGCATGAAGTCAAACAAAAAGCCACATATGGCTCACAGCCTTCATGGTAATCTAGCCGCCTGCCTATGTAAGAGCTGTGGTGCAAGTAAGGACCCATTTCAGAAAGATAAGAGCATGATGTAATTGTTTCTAAATTACACAATTACCCCCATATAAACTGGAAAGGTAACTTGAAAAAAAAATTGGAATAGAAAAGAACAATTAATAATAAATTGCCTATTCATTGCCTTATGTTTTTTTTTTCCAAAGTAGTGTGGTCACATTAATTAATGAGCTGACACTTTTTTGAGTCACAGTGTACATAAAAAAGTTTTAATGATAAAATATGTCTAGCCTACTTTACTGGCAAAGTACAGAGCTCCCCTGGCTGTATACATACACTTTACAGCTATATTCTTGATGTGCAACAGTTAAAATGACGCCCTCTCTGCTAGTGAACTTTAACTGCCATTATTATCATTCTTACTCCTCCCCAACTGCTCGGCCACGTACAGGAACAGGATTCTAATTGGGTTTTTACAGGTTTGCATATGCATGAGGCTACAGAACAATAAATGATAAATACTGTATCTTTTAGTCAGACTTGGAGGAGAACTATTTAACATAAAGTAGGCTGCCACATTTAAAGCAAGTTAACAGTTCCAATTTAAGATTATGGAAGGGGAAAGCTGATTTCTCAGGCGCTTTATATTGCTCTATGAGGTTCAAACAGTGTATGTGAAGGCATTTCTGTATTTCTATATAAAGAAACCTGAATTGAATCGTAATTAAGTAGAATGCCTGCAAACACTAATTAAAATAGCATAAACTGCAGCTCATTACTGTGACTGTAAGCTGTTGTCTGTACCCTGTAGCCAACAAAAGACAAGAAGGTATTTAAATTGAAGGGCTAATCATAAGGAACATAAAAAGATTTGGATGTTTGTTTTGTTTGTTGGCACCAATTCTGGATTTGGACTTGTTATTGAACCCAAATCCAATTATGAGCATTATTTAAAAAAAAAAAAGACAAGCATGTGTTTCCTGTATGTGAATGTGAGGGCTTTTTTTTTCCCATACTTGGTTTCATCAGGTACATCAACCTCGGTGGGAGCGGTGATGGGAGCGTTGGAGTGTCCAGCTGTGGGATCGTCAGTGTTCAACTCGCCGTTTGTTGAGCTCATCACCTGCACCATTAGAGGACACCAGACTGATTCCAGGAGATTACCATTCACATTAAAATATGCACCTTGACTATCCCAAGTCACCAGCCCTCTCAGATAAGAACAACAGTTAAGCAGGTAAACCAGAATGAGCCAACTAAAGCAACTTCAGCAAAGTTTAAGTTTAAGTTCACACTTTTCATTTCTGTCTTAAAACACAAATCAGGCATCCATACAAATACTGACAAAGGTTTTCCTTGCTGCAATCATTTCTCCTGCTTTTAGAGGCTGGTAAGAAATCCGTTCTTATGATTCGCTCTTTTAAGGTCAGTTTTTAAATCATAAAATTTCTTATTGTTGCTGCTCCTAGACTAACTTTTGAATCTGCCCACAATACAAAAAAAAAAAAAAAACCTCAGTGCTGAAGATTTTATCTTAAGTCACTTTGAAACATGAGAAATCAATCTGCTGGTCGACAGTTTGAACAAGAGAAATGAAAACTGCAAGGAAAACCTGTTATGTGGATACAGACTGCAAGACAAGAATGTGAACCTACAGTGTATCACAAAAGTGAGTACACCCCTCACATTTCTGCAGATATTTAAGTATATCTTTTCATGGGACAACACTGACAAAATGACACTTTGACACAATGAAAAGTAGTCTGTGTGCAGCTTATGTAACAGTTCAAATTTGTTCTTCCCTCAAAATAACTCAATATACAGCCATTAATGTCTAAACCAGCGGTAACAAAAGTGAGTACACCCCTAAGAGACTACACCCATAAATGACCAAATTGAGCACTGTTTGTCATTTCCCCTCCAAATTGTCATGTGATTTGTTGGTGTTACTAGGTCTCAGGTGTGCATAGGGAGCAGGTGTGTTCAGTTTTGTAGTACAGCTCTCACACTCACTCATACTGGTCACTGAAAGTTCCAACATGGCACCTCATGGCAAAGAACTCTCTGAGGATCTTAAAAGATGAATTGTTGCGCTACATGAAGATGGCCAAGGCTACAAGAAGATTGCCAACACCCTGAAACTGAGCTGCAGCACAGTGGCCAAGATCATCCAGCATTTTAAAAGAGCAGGGTCCCCTCAGAACAGACCTCGCGTTGGTCGTCCAAAGAAGCTGAGTGCACGTGCTCAGCGTCACATCCAAATGCTGTCTCTGAAAGATAGACGCAGGAGTGCTGTCAGCATTGCTGCAGAGATTGAAGAGGTGGGGGGTCAGCCTGTCAGTGCTCAGACCATACGCCGCACACTACATCAAATTGGTCTGCATGGCTGACACCCCAGAAGGAAGCCTCTTCTGAAGTCTGTACACAAGAAAGCCCGCAAACAGTTTGCTGAAGACATGTCAACAAAGGACATGGATCACTGGAACCATGTCCTATGGTCTGATGAGACCAAGATTAATTTGTTTGGTTCAGATGCTCTCAAGCATGTGTGGTGGCGATCAGGTGAGGAGTACAAAGATAAGTGTGTCATGCCTAGAGTCAAGCATGGTGGTGGGAATGCCATGGTCTGGGGCTGCATGAGTGCAGCAGGTGTTGGGGAATTACATTTCATTGAGGGACACATGAACTCCAGTATGTACTGTGAAATAATGAAGCAGAGCATGATCCCCTCCCTCCGGAAACTGGGTTGCAAGGCAGTGTTCCAGCATGATAATGACCCCAAACACACCTCTAAGACAACCACTGCTTTATTGAACAGGCTGAGGGTAAAGGTGATGGACTGGCCAAGCATGTCTCCAGACCTAAACCCAATAGAACATCTTTGGAGCATCCTCAAGCGGAAGGTGGAGGAGCGCAAAGTCTCCAATATCCGCCAGTTCAGTGATGTCATCAGGGAGGAGTGGAAAAGCATTCCAGTGGCAACCTGTGAAGCTCTGGTAAACTCCATGCCCAGGAGAGTTAGGGCAGTTCTGGAAAATAATGGTGGCCACACAAAATATTTACACTTCAGGAACTTTCACTAAGGGGTGTACTCACTTTTGTTGCCGCTGGTTTAGACATTAATGGCTGTATATTGAGTTATTTTGAGGGAAGAATAAATTTACACTGTTATATAAGCTGCACACAGACTACTTTTCATTGTGTCAAAGTGTCATTTAGTCAGTGTTGTCCCATGAAAAGATATACTTAAATATCTGCAGAAATGTGAGGGGTGTACTCACTTTTGTGATACACTGTATCCTTTAAATACTGCAATTCTACTAGCAGACACTTGGTGGCGTTTTTGCACCACATTTTTCGCAGAGACCTTATTTCTGGTGATATAATGTACTTACTGAAAACAGCAAAGACTTTAAAATAAAAAAAAACAGTTTTGGTTGCTCTTCCATTTTCTTAATAAAGCTACAAAAACAAAAATCTGAACTATTTTTGCCTTTTTTAGAGTTATTATTTATTCATACAGTAATCTGTATTTATTTTTTACGAGATTTGCAAACTGCAGGATGTCATCTTTGCATGACCTTCAATGTAAGCAACCTAGAAGCAGACCGACGGGCAGAGCAGTGACACAGAGGATTCAAACAGTCTGATTCAAGCACACAGTCGAGACAGAGCGCTTAACTGGCAGGCAGTGTGAAGTCAGTGAGGGGTGGGGATGGGGGGGTGGGGGGGGGTCCAGACACACAGACAAAACTATGTAGCTTCATGCATTAGCCATCAGAGCAGCAGCTGTAGCAGCAGCAGTACCTGAACAGAGCCCCCCAGCCGCTCAGCTGTGAGGTGCGACCCCAGAGTCTCCTTATTGGTCACGGGAGTGGGCTGAGACTCACTTCCTTTGGGCTCAGGCGACTTGACGCAAAGAGCAAAAAGGGTTGAGGCAGGTGGTTGTGGGGGGGTAAAGAAGGTTGTGGGGTGATGGGTCAGGGGTGAGGGAGAGGCAATGTGGTAGAAGGGGGTGAGGGCAGAAATGAGGAAGGAGAAGTGACAATGAGGGGGTTGGGGGTGGGTTAAAAAAAAAAAACAAAAACAAAAAATTATAGAAGACATCTCCCAAGCAGAAGCAGGCTTGTTAAGACAAACTATGTTAATAGAGGAGTAGAGGGAAGCAAAAATTTATGTGAAGCATAGATCAACACTCTAGTAAAATCATGCAGGAATAAAGAAAACAGCCTTGATCCACTCAGCTGGCACTGCTGAGTCTAATAAAACACACACAACCCTCTAATTTATCGGGCATTCTGGGAGTAGCATTATTTGAAAATTTAACTGTGGACTCAAGTTTACAGTACAGTAAAGTTTGGTGAGTAATGCTGTGCTTTTATTGACCTAAAAAACTTTTTTCTCTTTTCCCGACTATAAATGTGAAGTTTAGCTACAGAGGCTGACAGCCGGTACTTTCTTTCAATAAGCTGTTTTAACCAGGATGTTTTACAGTCATGAGTACTGTACATGGCACAGAAGGCAGTGCTCTGCAAGCTTTAAAAGGTAGCAAGTTATTACCAAGCCAATCACATTACATAGAGAGTAATAAAAAAAAAAAAAAAAGAGGCTAGAGTCCACAGTAATAAGTCGGTCAATCATAAAATCAAATGGATTCCCTGTACAGCTTTACTGGAACTGATGAGTCACTCAGTACAACAGCATGATCTGGAACATTATTTGTTATCAGATAGATTTTATAGGGTTTTTTTTCTTTGTATAATAAAACCTATCAATCATCATCCTATCATTAGCCCTAAAAAATAAAAGAAAATAAGAAAATAAGAAAAAAGAAAGAAAAAAAAACAAGGCTCGGATAGCATGCTATTAACAAAAAGTCTACACTTTGTCACATACTAAGCAAATAAAGACGGATGACAAATTTAAGGAAAAACATGAACCCTCCATCGCCATAGTGAGGTGATCTAGTGAATCTGGCATCTCTGACATGGTTTGGGCCCATTTTTAACCCTAAAGGGACATTTCAGTGCACACAATGTTATGCTGATCACATTCAGCCAATGACCAAACACTTCTGCTCTGACAGGAGTGCTCTCCTCCAGGATAGCAATCCCCAGGTCCGTACAGGGGTCACCCACTGGTTTGGTCATTATGAAAATAGTGTGAATAGTTTGCTATGGCCCCCGAAGTCATGAGATATGAACCCAAGTGAACACCTATGGCACATTTTTGAGCTTGCATGTAATACATCACTCTCCACCGCCATCATCAAAACACAAAATGAGATGAATATTTCAGAGGAGTGGCGCTTTCATCCCTCCAGGACAGTTTTAGAGATCTATCCAGAAGGTGTTCTGGTAGCTCAGCAACTTACTAAAGACAACTTTTGGATTTTTCTCCTTTATTTGTCACCCGTCTGTACCCTGTCATTACTGGTGTGAACAATGCAATTTGCATTTTCAACTCATGCATGCAATGACTGGAGCTTAGAGTGGCAAGGTGTGAAGAATTAATTGAAGCCAAAAACGATGCTCTGTTTCGCAGCTGGAGCTGCAGAGTCTCTCTTGTAATGGTACGTGCCTGTTTAATTTACTACAAAGGTATTGATTTTGTTTTTGGATTGTTTTTTTTCCACCCAACTTTACTGGCTGATAAAGACATTGGAGGTGGGCGTCACTGCCAACCAGTCAGACTGTAGACAGGAACAGGAAGTTGCTTACAGTTGGAAACAACAAGAGTGGCCTGGCGGATGAATCTGAATGACAAGATTGGTTTGTGTGGTCACCCGAGTTGCTAGATTGGTAGTTGGGTGTGGTAACTGTTGTGTTTTAATGTTGTTGTTGATAACCTCACCTGGTTTTTGGTCTGCTGCTGTGCTTTTTCTCTGCTGCTGGGCTGCAGGGGCGTGTCACTGGGGATAGGGCCTATCGGTGTGGGCTGTAAGGCAAACAAACAAAAACCCCAGCCAAACAACCTTAGTGACAAAATAAAAGAAAAGAAAAAAAACTTAAGGCTGTATTCCAAAATAATAATATTCATGCCCTCATGATGAAGGATGCTTTCAGTAATTGGGTTTGCAAAAATAATTAGTTTTGCTTTATTGAGAAATAATTACAGTGAGAGCAATAATGCAACTGCAGCCATGGCTTGATGATCTAAGCAGAGGATTTTAGCAGAGGTCAGGTGGATTCAGTAAAAAGCACTCACAAGTGATTTGCCGACCCAGTCATATTCATAGTCGAAGACGTAGCCGTTCCTGTCAAACAGATCGGTGAAGAGCTTCCTCAAGTAATCATAATCAGGCTTCTCAAAGAAGTCCAACCTCCTCACATAGCGCAGGTAGGTGGCCATCTCTTCTGTAACAAAAGACATCATACTGTGAAATGTGCATCAATTTAATTTAAAATGAATAAATCAAGACAAAACCTTAAAAAGGAAAATAGGATTAGGGTTCTACTGACCAGGGAAACTTTCACAAAGCACTTCAATCGGCGTTGCCCGTTTGGTGTCTCCAATTTTCTGATACCTCTCCTTCAAGGTGTCGGCCTGGAAGGGAAACAAATTTGAATGTTTAAACTACAGCGTACTATATATATTTTACTATAATCTAAATTTGAGCAAATACACTGCTGTGTGAGGTGCTCACGAAAAGACACAAAATTCAAAACAGCTTTATACTGGTCAGACAGATGCAAATATCTATACGTGCAGCACTGGATCGCTGTATTACTACAACACTGCCATGGCTCCCTAGACTTTTGCCACATCCCAAGTGACATGTAAACCTGTGTCAATATACCTCATTTCAAATGTAGATATTTGATGAAATTTGTACATGATGGAGTTGTTCTTCTGAATCTACTTTATCCAACCTCTAAGCTGGGGTTATTAAAACAGGCTAAATTTCTGTCTCTCCTCCGCTGTTGATAATTCTAATTAATGTGCTGCTCTACACCAACCCATTCAGATGCACCCTGCAGGACTGTATAGTTTTACACTCCATACAGGTGACAACTCCATGTGAGTTGCTTAACTGCCAATATACTGATCAATAAGCTTCACTGAATTTTCAGGCTCGCTCTCCTGTTGCGTGTTGATGAGGTTTGTTTTGGCCAGAGCCAGCCGACATCCCCCACATTTATACATCCCTCACATTCATCTACCAAGAGCTTCCACCCACACAGCAAATGTTCAGATGAGGTGTCTTGTCTTCTAGTCTGTTCCATGTACACCTTTGATACTGCCTTCAAAAAGCAACCACAGCAACTTTGCAGCCTGCTGAAACTGGCCCTTCAAAGACCTGCAATTGTGGCTGTGTTTCTTAGTCATTTAAGCTTTTTCTCTCAGCTGTTAAGAGGCAAAGCAAGTGCAGAAAGTGATTTCCTGCTGCATCTGATTGTTTGTGCAGAAAAAGTGTGTGAATTAAACAGGAAAGTAAAGAGACAATATTTTAACACACAACTTTGTCTATTCAACCATTTCTTAGTTTTTCAGTTTCACCCACTAAAAGAGATGCGTGAAGACCCTAAAATGTCACCAGTCTGAGAGGATGCTAAGACTGAGTGGGTGGTAAGTATCAAAAGACAAACCACTCTGCCATGCATTGAGTGGATTACAGGAGTTTGGTTTATATCAGCATGAGCCAACATGTTTATTATATCAAGTGAATCACTACAGTACCTTTAGGCCTTGCCAGGGAAGGCTGCCTCGAAGGAAGTACATGAACATGTGACCCAGCGCCTCCAAATCATCCCTTCTGCTTTGTTCTGGAAGTACACAATCAGGATGAGAATTAAGTTAGCTGTGAGAAACAAATTTATTTTATAACCAGCTGGCAAGATTAGCACTGGCTTCAAAGAAATACGGCACAATTCCACTGTTCTAGTCTTAAAAGCATTTTATTGGGCTGTAAAACGAGGATGGCCAATCATGTGTCATGAAGAACCAGCAGACTCCGGTTTTCACTCCAACTAACTGATTAAAGCAACAAACTAATCAATGTTCAAGTTCGACATGCCGAGGAAATCTTTTCCTTATCAGGCTTCACATGCACCAACAATGGCAATCAGGCTAAGTGGTCACATGAAGCTGGTTAACTTGAGCATATGACCAATCACAAAGAAGGGCAGGTCTGCGAGCCGCACAGTGGCAGACTTAACAAACCATGAACATATCAAGAGGTTAATAACTTTCTACAGGCTAAAACCAAACCATTTGTTGCAACAAATGGTGTGACTGTGTTAGCATTGTATTAACATGTGGATTTGGCCTGCAGTGTAAATTGCTTTACGTGGTCAGAAAGACAAACAGCAACGTATAAATAGTCAGGCAAAAGAAGAAAAAAAAGGGGGGCAATTCTGTCAATAAATAGACCACTTATCTCAAATATAGCCTGCCCCAGAGCAAGTTACCATGGAAATGTTAGAAGCAAACCAGTTTTCTAACACTAAAATCTCTGGGTTAAACCTAAAGTTACCTCACTAAGTCCCTAATCCTGCTTTGTAATACAGGTCTCTAGGGTCATTGGTTAGACTTAAAATGTGCAGATGCAAAATAAAGAAGAGATGCTTCAAAATAACCTAGAAATGAAGCCAGGCAGCAGAGACATGTGATTAATTTAACAAGCTTAAATTATCCCTGCATCTCATGCATCACCAACAGGTACAGTAACACCCAGTGATTAAACAGATAATGGTAAGTAAAATCAGGTTAATGCCATTTGTTTTGCAATGCTGTGTACATATTGTATTTGTGAGCAAACCAGTTAGGACATTCACATTAAACTGAATAAAAATGCAAATTAAGTTTGCATATGCAAATTTAGAAGGTTAATCAAACCACAGAGTCTGTTCCTTTCTCACCCTTTCCCAGGTGTGTGTTAATGCTCATGTAGCGTGCCGTCCCAGTCAGACTCTTGTGCTCCCGATAGGGGATGTGTTTTTGGTCTCGGGGTCTATGTACTCTTTGGCCAGACCAAAGTCAATGATGTGGATGGTATGCTGCCTCTTGCTTCCTGGCCGCCCAACAAGAAAGTTTTCAGGCTTCACATCTCTGTAGATCAGACTCTTGGTGTGGACATACTCCATCCGCGTTATCTAGACAAGTAATCAGGGAAACAGTGTTAGTGTTTGAAGTTTTAAACACTCGGCAAGCTGAACGGCAACACAAAGCAGTTTGTGTTCAGAGTGATAAAAAAGAAAAACCAACCAGCAAGATGTTAAGTGAAGCCAAAAAAAAACACAAAAAACAAAACACTGCAAAAGCATAGCTGTCATGTATACACTAACATCATTAGCAGAGGTTTATAACATAAGATCAAATTCTAGTTTGGATATTAATGTTACCCTCAGTGCATGTATCTTTACGTAATTTTTTTTTTTTAACTCAAATAAAAAAAATTAAGTGTTAAGTTTTACATTCATAGGTTTCTCTCATACTCTCACATGTTGTAACTGGTCATGTTGATGGAATATCTTACTGTTGTTACCATATATAAGACTAAGATTTTAACACTGGATTCAGTCTCAAAGTAAATTTGTGAATAAAGACTACAAATTGACTACACCTGATACAAGAAGAAGGAACCGTTTACTGCAGAATTTTTGACTCTTCTCCACTCCATTTCTGGCTCCAATGATCAAGTTTTTTTTACCCCTAATTCTCCAGGCAAATACTTTACTACAGTTCTGCTATATTTTCTGGGAAGCACGAGGTCACAAAAGCAAGTTCATCTTAACATATGCCAACTGTTTTCCCACTTTAGGCCTTACCAGCTGTATGGCTATCATGAGGACGGTCTTGAGGGAGAAGGTGCGGTCACAGAGGTCAAACAGGTCCTCTAGACTGGGTCCAAGCAGCTCCAGCACCATGGCATTGTATTTCCCACAAGGACCAAAATAGTACACCTGAGGGATTCCCTCTGCGGAGATACACAACAACAACAAAGTTAGCAAAATTTTTTGAGATCTTGCTCTATAAATTAATTGATTGCAATACAGTTAATGGTAAACATTACATAATCACTTTTGAGAATGACTTCACCATCTACTTCACTGCATGTTTTAATATTGTACGACAACATGAAAAACACACTGGGGTCATCTGAACTGAGAGATGTTTGCAGTATAAACCCAAACCAATACAAACATTATCTTTCTGTTACTACCATTTCGTACAAAAAAAAAAAAAATTCCTGCCAAGAACAAAATAATACCATACAACACTAATACTGTCAAAAGTGCTTCATGTGCTGAATTATGGCCTGCGTTTATTGATAAGAAAGAGTGGGAGGAATGACAAACTACACTTCTGTTTGCTTCCCTCAAAGGGTTTGTCAGTAACAGGAGTGGCTTTTTTTGTCCTCTGAAGTAGGATTAAAGGGAAAGGTGTCAGTGAATGTGAGCAGCACCCTGCCAATAACTCTTCCAAAAAAAAAAAAAAAATGCCTTTGTTACCAGAAACTGACACACCCATTCAAGGCTGTGTGCAGAACTTCTGAAAAATGTGGAAGGATCAACCCGGCAGTATTTACTTTCTAGAAATATATTGTTGTTTTAACAGTGGAAAGTCTGGGGCGTGGCAAAACAACATAGCACACAGTAAACTATTGCTTCATTTTACAAAAAACATGGAGTGCATATCTGAAAACCACTAGGGAAGATTCAAATCTCTTAAACAATCAACTACAGTTTGTGCCAACGTAACACAGTAAAGGTATTTGACCTGAGGCTGCCGTTTCCTCAGTCTTTGTTGTTACCACAACAAAATTAACTGCCGAGATCTGTGAGGATCCAGCATTATCAAACTTTCTTTAAAAAACAAAAACAAAACAAAACAAAAGAACACTCAGCAATTCAGAGCTCACTGGGGAAAAAAAAATTATGAGACCATGACCTATGTAAAATTTATGCCACAGCTGCTCTAAATTAACAATATTAGTTATGACCAAAATTATTTTTATGTCCGTCTGTAATGGTTTATCCACCAGTACGTGCAAGCTCTTTAATTAAGATATTTTTAATGTTAAAATATAATTAGTGTTATCCATGAATTTTCTAGTTTACTGTTTTACAAAAAGCAGAAAAAAGTAAAACACATTATTATTTGTTGATTAAGATGCCAAATTATAGTTATTTACTTGCATTCAAGTAAATAAGAACATAGGTTTTTTGACAGCCTTCTAAAATATTTATGTTTTCTTGTTGTTAATGACAGGTGGTCTAATAAAATTGTTAAGAACTGCATATATTATATTTTTACAAAGTCACAAGAATAAACAGACTTGTTTATCTGGATTTTGTTGTTGTTGTTGTTGTTATTTTGGTAGTCTTATAACATTTTGCATCATGTGCCTCCAGGCTTCTGATCCAAGGTGAGAAAGGTCATAGATTAATGCATGATTCATGGTACCACGTTTGTGTCTATTTGCATAGGTATTTGGCTACACAGAGGGAAGGATTATGGGTATGCAACCTACACAAACATGCTTGTGTGCAGACCTCCAAAAATAAATAAATAAATAAATAAAATAAAGCACTGTGTCGCTCAACAGGGATGCTGTGCATAGGTCAAATGCTGATTTGATGAAAAGGAAAGGGAGGGGCAGCAGAGTTCACCACATATAAGTGTGGGGAAAAGAAAACAAAGATATAACCTCTTTGTATGTTATAACGTCAGTATTCTACAGGCTACAGGAGCAATAACAGCACAAAGAAGAGTAGCCCAGAGACTGGTTACAGACCATCGTCTACATTTTGTAGCCATTTACCACCCAGTCAGAAATACACTATATTGCCAAAAGTATTCACTGGTCTGCCTTCCCATGCATATGAACTTAAGTGGCATCCCTTCTTAATCCACAGGGTTTAATATGATGACTTCAATGGTTCTACACCACAACAGCGCTCGAAACTTCAGATTTACATTAAAAAAAATATATAAATAATAATCAATAAATAATAATAAAAAAATAATAAAAGAATGTTCAAGCTCATATATACAGAGATAGAGATGAATGAGTTGTTTAAAGGGCTAGGGATCTGCGCAACTTGAATGTTTTCTGACTTTAAGACTAGTCAGGTATTTTTCTCTCATTTGAATAACAGCTACTAACTAGGGCTGGGCGATATATCGAGTTTTTAAGAAATCGATATATTTTCATTCGGTATATAAGATGAGACAATATCGTTTATATCGATATAGTCGCGTTACAATCATACTTGTCGATCCACCAGTTCACCTTTCTCTTCTCCCACTTTGTTTCTGCACAGCTTCACACTGCCCCACCTCTCTCCCTCACCGCTTCACCCGTAAATCATGCAGGAAGCGACAGCATGGCAGTGTTGCCAACTTAGCAACTTTGTCGCTAGATTTAGCGGCTTTTCAGGCCCCGCTTGCGACTTTTTTTTTCTTCCTAAAAGCAACTCGCGAGAAATGTAGCAACTTTTCCCGGTGACGTCAGCGACTTTCAGAGAGTTTCGGAAACCTGAAATCCTCCGCTGTCGCCGTGTTTTGTATACATACAGCCTTCATACTGCGTCCATTCGTATGCTTTGGCATCGCCTTGACCCCCAAGAGCCCCTGGCCATACCTCAACTAGATAGAAGGTGGGTTGTACCGTAAGTCACGTGACCTTAATAGCGGAAGTGGGTCTTTTTTTGTGTGCTTGCAGACGCCGCATTGAGCGGGTGGGCCCGTTGCTGTGATACGTCAGCGCATATGTCTATGGATTTACTTTCTAGAAGCCTGCTGACTGAAGGATTGAATTAAGTTCATTCAGTCTGTTTACATGTTTGTTATTTGCACAGAGTACTAGATGTACAGGAGTACACACAGGAGGAAGCACTTTCCAGTGAAGTAGACTTCACCAGACTCACTTTTTAAAGAACAAGTCAGCCTTTTGCTATTTCGCTCTGTATCTTTTCTTAATAACACAGCTGTGTCTTTTTTTAATAGAGAAAAAAAACCCAATTTATTTGAGAAGAGTTATTATTTAAATATACCAAAAGTTTATTTTTGAGCAATTTCTCATGTACATCTACAGCTGAATGTTAATAAAAGTGCCTGTGTGATGTTTGGGACACATAGCTTTGACAAAGGTATTTGTTTATACCTTTTGGGAAGAAAAAATATTGAGATTTATATCATATATCGCCATTCAGCTAAAAAAAATATATCGAGATATTACTTTTGGTCCATATCGCCCAGCCCTACTAGTAACTCAGCTGCCAGGAACATGCCTAGAGTGGGCACAACTCAAACAAGCACATCTGCCTGAACTTTAGTCTCTAGCATTTCACTGATGATGGAATTGACTGTATTGACATTTATATAGCACTATTCTAGGTCTTACTGACCACTCAAAGCACTTTATACTACAGACCACATTTATCTTTTTTTTTGTTTGTTTGTTTATTTTAAACATATTCATACAGAACTTTATTCTATTCACTTCAGTGCTTTAATCTAACATGCATCCAAATCTATGGCCAATTTGGAACTGCCAATTAAATGCACGTCTGGGGTCTATATGACAGATGAGGCAGTGATGACAGATCACTGGGAGGCTGGCTCGTCAAAGCTTGGCCCAAATCTAGAGGGCATTCAAGTCATCACAATAGGAGAGCACAGTTTGTATTAAAATCTTCTGTTGGTGGATGTGAGCAAACTTGTACTCATAGCAGATGCAAGCAAAAGTCTAAAAATGACTGGTGGTAAAAGCTAGAAGTAAATGGAGTGATTTTTGACAAAAATGTAATATATACCATGATGTAACAATAGCTATGCAAAAGAGGATATTATCAACTCAAGCATAAAAACAAGACAGGAATCCTCTCAACAACGCAAAGCAAACAGAAAAGCCACTGCTAGGATAAATGGCTATGATTCTAGGCTAGAAATAATATAAAGTTGAGCAAAAATATAAATTGTGCATTCAGCATGGTAGCTGAAGACAATGTTGTCCTATAATGAAATATCAGACTTGAGGGCCAAAGAGGAGAGGGCTGGGAAGGGAGAGAATCCATATTAAAGATTTAGAATATGGAGTAGAGTCCATTGTGGGGAGGAGGAGAAGCAGAGACTTCCACTAGGCCTACTGCTTGTTGAAATATGATCAGCGCTCAAGCTTGCACAGATTGAGCCTGGAACTAAAAATGCCACACAGCTTAAAAGTGCAACAATCCCAGAAGATGCAGTGAGGTTAAAAACCAGCAGTGTAAGGATCAAACAGCAAAACTTCTGTTGGCTTTACTTAAGTTAATTACTAATTCTACCAGATAACTTTAGATTTTAACCTCTGCAGAGGTGTGTGTGTGGCTGGATGACACCCCAGCTTAAGGACACAGTTATTAAAATAATCTTATCAATCTAACTTAGAATAATACCAGAAGCAGTAAACACATAAAGCACATGATTTTCCAGGGTGAGAGCAGGTGGGTGGATGAGCCTCGATGATTTGCAGAAAACATTATCAACAGAGATCCTGTGTCACCAACATGATGCATCATGCCATCAAAAGCCTTCATAATGATTGTGAATATTAACAGCCATAATATTCGAGAGGAGAACTCCATACAAATGACCCTAATTGCATAACATCTATGCAGGCGTGATGAGATGATTCAAACTGGCCTGTGAAATGCCATTAAATGACAGCTAGTCTATACACACTGGAAGATGGAGCTGAAGCCATTCTCCCATCCACAGTAGTAAAGTGACTGAAGTAGAAGCCAGAGATCAAGCAGTATTAGACTTTTTTTTCACCAGTAAATTATAATAAGATATGTCAATTAGCTGGTTTGCTGCTGATAGCAGGACCAACTGCAATACCAGACCTATTTTCAATTTCGACAAAAATATGCAAAGTGGGAGGCAGGATTCCCAGCAGCTGGGATCTGTTCAGGACAAGAGAGAATTAATAGTGTGCAGATAAGCTCCTCCTGGGCGTTAAGTGCTGAATAGTCCATGCTGTGACATATTTGAGGCTCTCGGGTTGGGCAGGACTAACAGGGTCACATGTCCCCATTAAGCCAAGTTGACAACATAAGTAGATTTAATCTATCGCCTTGATTCCTCCCATGCTAGACAGTCAAGTGAGCCTTCCTGACATATCACCATGTACTGGGCAGTGATCAGTTAGAAATGAGGCTTCTCTGCTCAACTGTAATACTGTACCTCCATAGTGTTATGCAAGTAGCAAAAGACTGAATCAATGTGAGATTATTTTTAAAAAAAACAACAGACATTTCCCATTATTCATCTCCCTGATATACACACAATGTTCACAATGTTTGCAAAACTTGGCAACATTATGTCACCACCTGTTAAATCTGAACATTTCCTAATATCAGAAAGCAGCCTGAGCTCATCCTTTATTTCAAATAAATGGGCCTCATCAGAGAAACAATTTATGTGTGCATGCTTCGATTTTCAAAGGATTAAAACACAAAATCCTTGGCACAGGTCGGTATGAAATCACTATTACTGCACCTGTTTAGAACAGGAACATACTTTACACCAACCTAAAACAAATGAAACCACTGACAGTTAAAATAAATAACCTTGATTATCCTGTTATAATGGTATTTGATATTTATTGTGATGGTCACATTAATTTTAAAAAATACATTTGATTAGTTTCAAACTTGTTTTAAGGGTCATTATTTTAATTATGAGAAGAGACAACAAGGTGATGTTAACAGGTGGGCAGGCTTGAACAGGTGAGGCAAGATTGAAATAATCGTTGACTAATCGACTAATCGATAAAATAATTGACAGATTATTCGACTACCAAAATAATCTTTAGTTGCAGCCCTATACCTGACTAGGCAAGGGATATTAGGCAGTAGTGTTCAAATAACAATGTGATGGAAGAAAAAAAAAGCATAGAGAGAAACTCTGACTAGGGCCTCGGGGAAAGCTGGCCTGTAGGGTTGTTACAGCAGTGCTACTGCAGCACAAACTGTTGAGAATCCTAATTTCACTCAGTGAAAGTCATCCAAACAAAAACAAAGTACAGCACAATTAGCTGCATATGGAGGTCTGTAGTCATTCACAGAGACCATGCTGACCCCGTCCAACTCACAATGGACATGTGTAAATCAGAACTGAACCAGGAAGTAGTCATAGAAGATTGCCTGGTCTGATGATTGACATTATTATTGTGCACGCCCAGGTGCATGTGCGTCATTGCTCACAGATCCAGCTTTTTGGGAACAAGGCAAGCTGGCAGAAGCAGTGTGATACACTGGGGCTTCTTTGGATTGTTGTCCCAGTGAGTGACATGGGAAGACTAAAACACCCCAACAGTGCCATGTGTGGGATTAATGGCTGTGAGCTGCATCGGGGATACTTTAAAAGGCCAATGATCACTTGTTTTTAGCATCCCTGATGGCTATGATGGCTACTGAACAACAGAGGAATGGGGAGGATCACTTAACTTCACACTTAAAGGGCTTAGCATCAGTGTCAACTTCAGGTGGAAAGGGAAAATTGAATATCTTCCCCAATAAAATCAGTTTGAGTGCAGACAATAGACTGAAGAGCAAAGTGTGGTGTAATGGTTAAAAAGAAAATCGTGTTTCACTGGGAAGCCTTAGGTATACTTTAACGTGTATATTTTGAATCAGACTTTCATGTTTCCACATATTTTAATGTGAAAATTCAGAGCTGAAAAGCTGATTCACAACATATCTGTAAAGAATACACATGCCAAGAATGGTGTAATGGCATATTATATATTTTAGTTTGTGGTAGTAAAGTTTAGTTACCCATTCTGTTAGCTTGATAACATATCTGAAGACCTAAAATAATAAAAAGTAAAGCTAAAGCCAACAGTGGTCTCACTGAAAGGTGGAATGGCCATGATGTGCTCAATGTATCAGAGGAAACATCCAAAGGCAGAGAGAAACCGGCTTGGACTGGAGGAATCTTCTGCTATAATGAGGGGAAATGGCAGGAGATGACAGTTGGGTAGACGTCTGTGTGGACATGCATTGTGTTAGATTAGCTTACGGCTCGAATCAAGAGATTACACCAAAGACAGCCATCTAGACAAACAAGCCACACCCTGTCAGCAATGCACCTTGGAGTGTTTCCTTACAGCCTGTTAGAAAGCCAGAGAATACTGTGACCAGGGAGTATAGGGAAGCTATCCAAGTAGACACCATAATGGCCTGAATGCTTGTAGAGGGCCAGCTATAAATAGCCAAGGACTGCCCTAATGCCCCACCTCCTTATCAACAGTGGAGGGTTTTTGCTCAGGCACAAGGAGCCAAGAAGCAGGCACGTGTCACTAAATTAGACCAGGACACATGCACTTTACTTGACAGACAGGGGAGAATCACTGCAACAACAGGACCACTTGGAGGAGATTTAATACAGCACACACAAACATGCAGCATGTACAATTGTACAAAAATAAAACAGACAGTGGACTATTTAGAAATGCAAACTTAGTACACCAACCCTTTTCCATCGATCAACAAAAAAGAAAAAAAAATGTGTCTCACAATTGACCAAGTAAGCTTACTTTATGGAAAACAACTGGAAGTTGATATCAGTACAAAATTAATTACAGATGACTTGGTCTTGGATTGGACACACGCACACACACATGCACACAGACACACAAAAAAAATTCTCCACAAAACACACATAAATCAGACAGGTGAGCCAAACAACCAACATCAGACCCACTCCCTCCCAGTGCTCAACTCTTCCACCATCTGTAAAAAGCTATGCATCAGTAATATGTTCTGGTCATTGTTGTAGGAGAGGAAAGTCTGAGATAAAATTAGGGGAAAAAAACTTAAGCAGACTTTGACAACATCCTCTGGGCCCACAGATGTACAAAGATAAACATGTACAGTAAAATTCAACTTAATAGAATGAGGCTGGCTGGAAGTCTGTTATTCTATTTTTTTATTTTTTTATTTTTTTTTTGGGGGGGGGGGGTCCACATTATCTAAAAGTCATTAACTTTAGAAAACAGTAGAACTGTAAATATAATTTGACTGAACCTGAAATTTAAATGGGTGGGGTTGACTGTGAAGCTCATCGTGCAGGTGCAACTACCAGTCACCGCCATGAGTAACCTCCAACATGAGAACTCTGCAGCTGCAGACAAGACAAAGGAGAGGCCTAGATCTCACCAGCCTTGGAAGAGCCATTGCAGGCCACAGCTACGAAAACCCTAAAATGATTTATACTTCCTGTAGAAGAAGGAAGTAAAGCTAGACGCTCAATCTTGTTGACACGTCCACTATCTTGACTTGAAATAAACTAACCAGTGAGTGAATTGCCTTGTAGGAGGGTGTGAAAGCAAATCACTAAAGAAAAATGAGTGCACTGGATTTACAAAACAAAACAAAACAAAACAAAACAAGAGCAGTGTGGTGAAAAGGAGCACAATAATTACTTTATTAATTTGTTTTTATAGCCAACAATTACCAAAACCCTAACTGAAGATAAAATTCAATCACCCACCCATCTTTGACTACAGGTACTCATGAATGTCTGTGCAAGTTTTCACTTGCAGCCCACGTTAATCTAGTATGAAAATGTCCATTCACATTCAGGTAATCATGACTGCACTGTCCAATACAGGGAGAAAAAAACTATACAAACTGATGCTCTCTCACCTGAATTTCCCAACTGTTTGTAAAATCTATACTCCAAATGGAGCTGTGGCGCCCTGGATTTTATAGGTTCCTAGAAGAGAAAAGAGAAGAAAGGAAGGTGAGTGTTAAATATTAAATAGAACACACATCAGTTCATGCACAATATGCATGGTCATTACATACAGGTGTTTGGACTTCGGCATTACTTTCAAAGCAGATAACCGCATTAGATTAGCTTTATTTGTAAAAGAAAACAAAGTTTTACTATAATTAAAATTAATTTAAAACATGAGCACACAGTTTCTACACCATGAAATGAAGTTTTACATTCACTGCAACAGTACAAAAGCATCATTTTTGAATTCATACCCCAAGGGTACAACATTTGTGAGAGACAATCTTGCATGCATTATTATGATTACACTGCCTTGCAATAAACTGAAATACCTACAGTACCACGTTTTACTTATTTTAATGCCGACCAGAACTTTAATTAAGTTTCGGGTGAGAGGATAAAGAGCAGTTCCAGCTGGTGTACAACAGGCTTTTGTGATGACATGGCTGATAATCAACCCGCCAGGACATAATGTTCATTATATCGCTAGCTCCAGCTTTGCAACCTAAAATGTAATCTGATTAACCCCACTCTCATGATGACAAGGGCATTATAGACAAACGTGAAGGGGATAGAACAAACACACACCCAACTTAATTCCTTTCCTTAATCTTCAATAGCTGTGTCACAGCCTGTGCTAAAACCCCAGTTTGCAGTCCTCATTTCACACATCTTTGGACCCATGTAAAGCCAATATTGGTTGGTATACTTTAAAAACTACCCTGACATGGCTAAAATGTTGGTTATCCCTTTTAGTCAAATAAAATAAGGCTTCTTAGGACTTTTTCCAACCATGTTATGATCTTTCTAGATAAAACAAGCAAGCAAATAATGATGAAAATAAGGAATATAGAACTGACAAAAAAGTATTCAGCAGTCTCTTGCAGTTTTGCAGCTTTTTGCATGTTAATTCAGCTGCTCCACAAACAAAAATATGAAAATTCCTCAAACTTTATTTAGCTGGGCAACTTCACAAAAGTGCTTTGATCATAGAAGAATCACAGTAGTATCTCATGGGCATCTAATTCCAAAGCACTTCTATTTTAAATTATATAAACTGAAAGCTCAAAGGCTGTTGAGCTCCCATATTCACTCCATTAGGCCTTTATCAAATCAGGAGCACCATCTACTTCTGAGGCCCTGCAAGCACATAGGTGTGAACACAAAGTATTTGCCATGCTGAGCACAGTGAGGGACTTTACATCCTTTTATGATAAATGGCTGTCAGTGCTATAAATACATTCTGTGGTTTTTGTTTAAGGTGCTTTCAGAAGATGGTTTAGCGGAGGTGGATTTAAAAAAAAAACAACAAAACACACACACACACACACACACACACATACAAGCGTATTGACCAACCTTGCTGTACTGTTGCCTGTGTGCTAAAATACCACCCACATATGCCCCGGTTTAACCAAAGTGCCTAATTGTGGGGAAAACAAAAACAGCTGTGATCAGTGTTATACATCTGGTTGGTTTTGCCCTCTCTGATCTACTGGTCCTCTGGGCACACATTTTTTAAGTAATGCTATGCTATTCATTCTAGGGTGCAACCTAAACACACACTTCTGCAAACAGCTAAGAAAGCTAGTGCTTCCAGCAGAAAAATTCTTTATTTAGACTACTGCGTTAAATCTATGGTGTAGCCTGATGTGCATCTTCCCAAAAGTGTAACTGTGATAGGTCTGTTTGGTGGAAATACGGTACAGTACTTCACTCTTCTTACTTTACTTTATTACATTTTTAGAGCACTTTAAACACAGAAACTGTAACAAAGTGCTGTACAGACAAGACAAGTACACATTCACATAAAACACAAAATACATAACAAGAAGAACAGGCTAAAAGCAACAGTCTTAACTCTGAGTAAAAGCCAAACGGTAAAAATGGGTCTTAAGAAAGAGTCTTAAAAGTAGATAATAAAGGAGCACTCCTAATATATAATGGAAGGTCATTCCACAGTTTAGGAGCAGCAATACTGAAAGCTCTATCTCCTCTGAGTTTAAGTTTTGACCTAGGTACTCTCAGGAGTAGTTGGTCAGCTGACCTGAGTGAACGAGTCAGAGTATATGAGTCAAGTAGCTCAGAGAGATAAAAAGGAGCAGAACCATGTAGACATTTAAAACCAAGTAAAAGGATCTTATATTGAATTCTAAAATGTACTGGCAGCCAGTGCACAGAAGCCAGTACAGGGGTAATATGTTCTCTTTAACTCTGGTTAGTAGCCGAGCAGCGGCGTTCTGAACCAGCTGGAGACGCTTTATGGACGACTGGCTAATTCCAGAATAAAGAGCATTACAATAATCTAAACCTGAAATAATAAAAGCATGAATTAAAGTTTCAAATTGTTGCTCAAGGAGAATGGGCCTTACTTTAGCCAGCTGTCTGAGATGATAAAAACAGCCTTGACACAGCCTGAACACTCTTAGGCAGCTTTCTTATAGTTTCTTGAAGTAGTCTTCAGGAATAGTTCTCCAGGCTTCTTGAAGAACATTCAAAGCTCTTCTTTGGATGTTGGCCACCTTGTCTTCTTTTCTATCAAGATTATCCTACACTGCTTCAACAACGTTAGGGTTCAGGCTCTGGAGAGGCGGTTGTCTTTTTCTATCCTGGTATGTCTTTATTGCACTGACTGTTTGGAATCACTATCATGCTGAAAAAATGAAGCTGTGGGCAAGATGATGCACGGAGGATCAAAATCTGATGGTACTTTTCTGCATTTATAATTCCATCAGTTTTGACAAGATCTCCAATACCACTGGCTGACATGCAGCTCCAAACCATGACAGTCCGCACCATATGGCTGTAGATACACTGTTGTACCTCCTCTCCAACACCATTTCTGATGAGGCTTCTGTGAGCCTTAGATGGATCAACTAAAGGGCCAGATTCATCTCTCGGGTCCTGTGTCAGGCCTTCGCTGGATTTTTTTCCTATTTTTTAAAGGACATGACTTTCAGATACTGTTTATCTGCTGTTGACACATTTTTTCAGCCTGTCAGTTCTTTTGTCCTCCACCTGTTCAGTTTCCTCAAAATGATTGAGGACACTCTGCACACCATGCTGGGATATAGAAAGGTTTTCGGCTAATAGTTCTTTGTGTATCACCTTGTTGGTGCAAAAATACCAGTTTATGCCTTTCAAACTGTTTTATCTTTAGTATTTTTTGTAGATTAAACTAAAAAAAATGGGAACAATTATGTGTTTTTGTGACAGGTTTTTGGTAACAAAGTGCCTAGTAATCCATAGGTCAGTGTTAAGGAGCTTAACCAAAAGAAGAAGAAAAAAAAGAAAAAAAATACATTCCTCTGAAAATGGTCAGACACAAAGACTAAAAATGAAAAAGCAGTCAACGTCCAAAGAAAAACTTTGAAAACCTTCAGAAAGCCTAGTGATCTTCAGCTAGAGAACTAGCTGAAGATCACTTTTAAAAAATTACAAGCAAATCTGACTCCTTGGAAGCAATACAAAGGGGTGCCTCAAGACTTTTCCACAGTGCTGCGTGAAATACATGTAATTGTATCTAGCTTGCTCATTATGCTAATTCATTATCTAGTATTCTGCCAGTAGAGACATGCACTGTTTTTCTTGTTTTCATAGCTCTGACGTATGCATTATATATTCTGCTAGTTCTGATCTCTCCTTCTTGCACTTCAGTAGAAGTAACTCGTCTGAGATTGATCAGCTCCAAGTCCAACATGAACAGCTCAGATTCACTTGTGATGGCAGAGTAACACAGACACACCAGTGGTTTTCTTCAGCATACAATGGGACAATCCTCTGGGTGAGATTTTATGTATTTCTATCCCACCTTTTCTCCACACTTAAAAAATAACTCACATAATAGGCAAAAAGGTAAAGAGCTACTGTACATGCAAGAGAGTAAGCAATAAAGAGGAGTGGAAGCCTGAAGGACAAGACATGTGACTACTCTAGGAGGTGGACCGGGTATCTCACACAAGTCAGGCCATGCCAGGAAGAAGAGGGAAAGAATATATTAAATATATAAATAAGGGGTAAAACCAGATGGCACCAACCCGCAGGACCCTTTAAAACAGCTTACAATAAGAAACAGAGGCTTATAGCAGCTCTACGTACTTAAGAGTCATCTCTATTCTCAGCAGATGGGCTAAGCTATGGTTGTGTGAATGACCGGGGCCGAGCTACAAATCTCTGATGTAACATCTTTGGATATGACAAGGATTCTTCTTCTAGCACATATCAGATTTTTTTTTTTTATCTGTTCCCTAGCTACTGTGCATGCTCAGAATGAGAGCTATCCTGTATCATGACAGGGCAGGGCAGAAGCAATGTGGTGCAAGGAATAAATGGATACTCTCACATTACTGCCAGTTAAAGCCCTTATTTAGTTTCTTAATGTTAGCACAATTTTTCATGAAATGTGTACTGTCAATGAAGGATGAGGAACATTTCAAGACAAAAACACCACATGGCAGCTTTTTCTATAATAAAATAGTTACATGACCTTTTTAGAAAAAAAAATTATATTATTTTGATGTAGCTTGATTGTTATACTTAAGAGTGTATGTTGTGATTACTCTGAGCTGTGTCCTGAAGTGTAGCAGTACTGTGCCAAAGTGTGCTTTCCATGTCAGCTGACCCACAGACCTAAAGGGTCTTTCTCTACCTCAGCTATTTTACTCTGCACCCATGTCTGTTTTTTTCTTAATGGGTTGCAATGAATTGTATGTATGTAAATGTATATTTAAAAAATAACATTACTATGAAGAAAAATGGGAATTCATGAGAACATTAGGTCCTATTTTTTGCTACAGTTTCACTGCAAGTGACACTAGTGTTTAAAGAAAGATTCCCCAAGCATCCCTTGCTTCATGTTGCTGGTTCTTGAAAAATAGAGCTTGTTCTTAGTTTAACCAATCAGTCTTGAGGCCCACCTAACAGGTATTCACGTCTGTTCAGAAGTACCTACCCCAAAGAAGAGCACAAAGGTGCTGTGCTATATTTGGTGGAGTAATGTGATAATTATACAACCCTTTATGAGGTACATTCCTAAAGTTAGAAAGAAAGACTAAATATATTAAAAACACTTTCTACTCTTTTAATCTTACTGACCACTGTAAGTGCCAGTTGAACCCCAGGAAATTGAACCCGGAGCTTCTGACTGATCAATGGCCAGCTCTGTGGGATCAGAACACATGGGCCAGACTTTTCCTCCCCATGCACATCAGGGAGCCTTGGCACCATTGATCCTGTTGCCAATTCAACAACTGTCCTTCCGTGAACCACGCTTAATAATCACTGCATACTGGAAAGACCCTAAAAGGTGTTGCGACATTACATTAAAGTTGACAAATTTATGACACAAAAACCTAAACGGATAAATAAAACTAACCCTGAAAAATGCCAGAACTGTATATTCTGACATCTTTATCTCATACTGACAAATCTATGCCTGAACAACTTCACAAGCAAGAAAGTAGGACTAGATTTTCCAAAAGCATGACAGCCATTCAGGCACAAAACTGCAGCAGCTTCATTACAAGGTATTTTCATTCTAACAACTGAAGACACCCTGTAAGGGGCAAGATGGGAAATGAAACAGTGATAAATGACTACTAGCTGTTGCTCAACACTAAAAAGATTACAGACTTGTTGATATTAGCACAAATACCGCCCTTGTAGCCTCAAATCCTGCAGCTACAACAGCCTGCAAATGGCACTGAGATTAAATGTTACATGCCATTTGAAGGATGACTCTTAAGAGCAAAACACTTGAAGCTCGTATAAATAAATGATTATGTCATCAGCCATTAGTTCCTGGTTTCTGCATTATAACTTTTGATGGCCTCCAAAGACTTGTGTAGACAGAGTAGATCATCAGCACCACGCAAGGTCCTCTTTCTGGGATTAACCAACTCTGCATATGATGTCATCTGGGCTAAATCTGATCTCTATTTCCACACAGCTGAGAAACATCAGTTCTGGCCTCAGTGACTGGATAGAGAAGTGACCAACAGATTACAGGAGGAAAAAAAAAGAAATAAAAATCATAACTGCAATCAAAAAACACTAAATAGTAAATTACATCAAAACACAGTAAATACTTTGTGTTGCACATCTAGCACCTGCGCAAAATGTAAAATAAAGAGTTTCCAGATTTACAATCGCATTCAATGTGAAGCGCAATTATATATTTTAAAATAATTTCGCAGATTTCATCTGGGAACATTTAGGACAGTGTCAATTAGATACAGAATGATTGTCACTGGTGATTTAGCAGTACATCAATGTTATAAAATGACTGATGTCACATATTCAGCTGTAAGCACTTGCTGGACACATAATGTCATGTTTTGATTTAATAAAAGAGATATCCTCTTGGCCCCAAGATCACACACTTAAAACTGACTGCTGAAGTGACAGCTGCAATGATGTAATGTATTTCATAAATAAATATCTGTGTTGTTCAGCCCTGGTGACATTGCATATGTATGCTTATGTCCAGGAAAAGACCCAGCATTATGCATAAGGCTCAGAATAGATGCTGACCTTTGCTTGGCTCCCAGCAAACCATTTCAAAATATGCAACTGACAATGTGACTCATCTCATCTTAGAGCAACTCAAATGTCAACAGAGTGCATCTTTACTTGGAAGCCATCACATAAGCATTACTGGTCCTGATGGATCACTGTAAGGCTCAGACAAATGGAGATGGCTGAGGTGTGCGTACTTTCTCTATTCAAGCTAGAGGTTAGGAGGTGGTTTTAAAGAGTCAGTGGTGTCCGAGGGAAACAGCTAGCCGATGCCGAGCACTTCTCCTGTTTCAGTTCAGATTTACCGTGCCCAGATGGAATCATCAGCTGTTTTCCAAAACCCAGTGTAATAATCAGGAAATGCCAGGACCAGTCAGAATTAGACATTAATTTTTGCTTCAATTTTTTTTTCCACATGTTTAAAAAAAATTTTAAGAGGTCCATAACAAAATTGACAAGGTCAAGTAACACACTTATTTTAGCACTTGAGTACAGTAGGGGATTGTTTGACCTATGTACACCCTATATTCCAACTGTGAATTATTGCCTGTGTTGGGAGTGACTGTGGGGCAGGTGTGGCACAGCTGAATGAATTGAGAAAGAGCACGGGAACTACTATGTTATCTCATTGTCAAGACTCAAAATGGCTTTGACAGTAGTTAATATACAATATCTGATATTATCAGGCTTTGAGATCGTTATAAGATCCCATTTACTGTAACCATAAACTACATTCTAGGGCTGGGCGATATGGACCAAAAGTAATATCTCGATATTTTTTAGCTAAATGGCGATATACGATATACATCTTGATATACAGGGTGGGTCATTTATATGGATACACCTTAATAAAATGGGAATGGTTGGTGATATTAACTTCCTGTTTGTGGCACATTAGTATATGGGAGGGGGGAAACATTTCAAGATGGGTGGTGACCATGGTGGCCATTTTGAAGTCTGGACCATTTTGGATCCAACTTTTGTTTTTTCAATGGGAAGAGGGTCATGTGACACATCAAACTTATTGGGAATTTCACAAGAAAAACAATGGTGTGCTTGTGTTTTACTGTAACTTTATTCTTCCATGAGTTATTTACAAGTTTCTCTTTGTTTACAGCCATTGACATGTCGCAGAGGTTAACACGTGAGGAGCGGATAGAAATTGTGTTGATGTCTGGTGAACGCAGTAACCGGGTCATTGCAGCAGATTTCAATGCAAGACACCCTACGAGACCACCCATCTCCCATGCTACAGTTAGCAAACTGCTTGCCAAGTTTCGTGACACTGGTTCAGAGTTGGATTTGCCAAAATGTGGACACATGAAAACTGTCACTAATGAAGAAACATCAGTGGCTGTCCTAGCTTCATTCAGCAAGAGCCCACAGCGTAGCACTCGCCGCATGTCACTGGAGAGTGGCATCAGTCGAACATCCCTTCGGCAGATATTAGCTACTCACAAATGGCACCCTTACAAACTCCAGCTGCTGCAGCATCTCAACGAGGATGACCCAGATCGGCGCACTGAAATTGCAGAATGGGCAAAACTAAAATTGGAACAGGACCCTCAGTTTACGCAGAAGATTTTGTTCAGTGATGAGGCAAACTTTTATGTGAATGGTGAAGTTAACAAACAAAACCACCGCTATTGGTCTGACACTAACCCACACTGGCAAGCAGTTTGCTAACTGTAGCATGGGAGATGGGTGGTCTCGTAGGGTGTCTTGCATTGAAATCTGCTGCAATGACCCGGTTACTGCGTTCACCAGACACCAACGCAATTTCTATCCGCTCCTCACGTGTTAACCTCTGCGACATGTCAATGGCTGTAAACAAAGAGAAACTTGTAAATAACTCATGAAAGAATAAAGTTATGTTAAAACCAAGCACACCATTGTTTTTCTTGTGAAATTCCCAATAAGTTTGATGTGTCACATGACCCTCTTCCCATTGAAAAAACAAAAGTTGGATCCAAAATGTCCAACTTCAAAATGGCCGCCATGGTCACCACCCATCTTGAAAAGTTTCCCCCTCCCATATACTAATGTGCCACAAATAGGAAGTTAATATTACCAACATTCCCATTTTATTAAGGTGTATCCATAGAAATGGCCCACCCTATATTTTCTTCCCAAAAGATATAAACAAAAAGGCACTTCAGAGTCAAAGCTACATGTACCAAATGTCACACAGGCACTTTCATTAACATTCAGCTGTACATGTACAAGAGAAATTATTCAAAAATAAACTATTGGCATATTTAAATAATAATGCTCCTCAAATAAATTAATGCTTTTTCCTCTATAAAAAGACTCACACCTGTGCTATTAAAATGTAAATAGAAAAGATCCAGAACAAAATTGGCAAAAGGCTGACTTTTTCTTTACAAAGCTATACATCCAGGTACAGGGTCCTGTACATGACAGACTGAATTAACAAAATTCCATCTGCAAGATTTTAGCCATCTCGGTAAATCCATAGACATATACGCTAATGTATCACAGCAACGGGCCTAGCAGCTCAATGCAGCGTCTGTAAGCGCAATTAAAAGACCCACTTCCGCTATTAAGGTCACGTGACTTACAGTACAAACCAACTTCTGCTGCGTATGGCAGCGTTCTCTTACCTGCAGGCAGGGACTCTTTGGGGTCCAGGCGATACGAACGGACACAGTACAAAGGCTGTATGTACACAAAACACCGCAACCGCAGATGATTTCAGGTTTCCAAAACTCTCCAACCTCACCGGAAAAAGTAGTTAAATTTGTCGCTAGTCGCTTTTGGGGGAAAAAAGTTGCCAGTGGGGTCTGAAAAGCCGTTAAATCTAGCGACAAAGTCACTAAGTTGGGAACACTGCCATGCGGTCGCTTCCTGCATGATTAACGGGTGAAGCGGAGAGAGGCAGGGCAGTGCAAAGCTGTGCAGAGGCAAACTGGGAGAAGAGAAAGGCGAACTGGTGGAGCTACAAGTATGATTTTAACGCGACCTACACTATATCAATATAAACAATATCTCATTTGATATTGTGTATGAAAATATATCGATATTAAAAAAATTTTTAAAAATTGATATATCACCCAGCCCTACTACATTCCCTAATTTTATACTATGGTAATGGCTTATAGCTTCTAAAACTTCTTGTTAAACTCAGCTGCTACAAAAAGAACAGGAAAAACTGATTACGCACTATATCTACACAGTCATGGGTTGTTCCACTGACATGAACCTGAATAGGAAGTGTCTTTTGTCTTTTACAGGAGCGAGTCATGGCAAAAATTTGATGTACTGAATTGTGTACCCTCTTATTTTTACTCTGAAACTCTAACCAATAATTGTACAAATAAAGACCAGCTAAATTTTTTACTGTTAATTTGATTAATTGTAAAATGAAAGATAAGGTTCAGGCTTTTTACATACAAATCAGGTGTAATGGCTTTTTTTTCTGTTTAAACAAGTCAGTAAGCCTGGCCAGCTCTGTGAATCAGGGTGAAAAACAGAAAGGCTAAACAATTAGCAGTCCTTATTATAAAATTATTTAACAACAAGTTTCCCTGGTAAGAGGAAAATGTTTGACAGATTAAAAAAAAAAAAAAGCCTGTTGTTTAATTTCAAATCTAACAAGCTTAACTACAGTCAACATGACAAAAACAAAATTACTCAGTGTCCTATTCCTAATCATCTGCCCTAAATCCTGTTAAGCCCTAGCAATACAGCAGCATATTTGAATTTTCCTACATGGAATCAAGCAGCTTTAGTGCTGAACTCAAGCTTTGCCCCCTTGTCTTGCAAAACAAACTCTCAGACATAGACCTGAAGTCAATCTGGCTTTAGCTCTCTTTTAAATGACCATCATCTGATTCTGGTTTGGTTATTTTGGCTCTTGTTATACCACCTCAATTATAATCCTGTAAAGAAAGTCAAGACAGTGTGGTGAAGCATGCATTATGTGACCATAATCAAAAAAAAAAAAAAAAAAAAAAGAAGGAGCAAAATGTGAGAAACTGGTGATGCTTGAACATTGTATATAATTTGGCAATACACTGAGTGTAACTCCTGAAACAGCTGAATGGAAAATATGACTAGTACTTTGGTTTGAACCAGGATGTACACTTAGAAGCTACAATTACACTGCACTCAATGCTCCACATGCACACACACCCATACACCATATTCAAACCCATTTTTTATGTTGTCACGATTTTGCAGTGTCAGTGTTTTATGTACTTCTATATAAAACACTGACACCAGCATTTAAGACACCAACATTCCTGCGCAGGTTTTATGCCTGCGACAAAATCTTGACAAACACGGAATGTGTGTCTGCGTGAACGTACTGTGTTGTTGCTGGCTACCGATTCATTCGAGGATTAGCTAGCTGACTAAAGGTAGGCTTTTACACGCTGTTGACATCCAAGAATCTTTTCACTCAGTCTGCCCAGCATGCACTCTAGAGGGCCAAAGCAGGGTAGGGAAGACATTAAAGCATCAAAATGTCACTTGAACTCCCGACAAACATGCTGATAGAGCTTTTGTTCCTTCACAGTTTTTTGACAACTGCCTCATGGCGAGCTGGTGCAAGCCACTGAGCTAGACTGCAACGAGAGCTGCTTATCATGCAGTGGGAGGCAGACATGAGAGTTGGATACAACCCCTCAGATTTCCATCACGACTGACCTAGCAATGTGAGCGGCTTCACTCAAATACACCACCTCACTCATATGCCTCTGCATCAGTGACTCAGCCACAGAACACAAGAAAGTCAACCAGATACAATCCTTCCTTTACCAGACATACAGGGGTAATGATTGCATTAGATTGAAAATGTATATTTAATTAAAAAAAAAAAAAAAGATTTGGAGTGATGAGGTCATTTTATAATCGCTCAGCCTACATTTACGCCTATCCAGTGTATAATAGGAAGGTCGTTTTCGAATAGATCAAATAGTTTGTGAGACTACTTGTTATATTATAATTTCTTATATTTACCAACATCTGTATGTAACTACCACCAGAGGGGAAGGTAATGCACACAATCAATTTACTAGCCATTTGTTTTTTGGAATAGTCAAATATTTCACAGTCAATATCAAAAAGTATTTTTGCTTAAAATGGCCATCCTTCATAGATACCAGTACTCAGTTTTTTTTTTCCCCCCAGAGTGAACATCAGTTTGAGATACACTATTTTGCCAAAAGTATTCACTCATCTACCTTCATATGCATATGAGTGACATCCTATTCTTAATCCACAGGGTTTAATATGATGTCAGCCCACCCTTTGTAGCTATAAACAGCTTCAACTCTTGCGTTTATGGGAATTTTTGATCATTTTCCAAGAAGTGCATTTGTAAGGTCATACACTGGCTATCCCCAAACTGTTCTAACAAAGTTGGGAGCATGAAATTGTCAAAAATATCTTTGTATGCTGAAGCATTACGAGTTCCTTTCACTGGAACTAAGGGGCCGAGCCCAACTCCTGAAAAACAACCCCACCCCATAGTCCCCCCTCCACCAAACTTTACATCAGATTGCCAGATGGAGAAGCGTGATTCGTTCAGAGAACACATCTCCACTGTTCTAGAGTCCAGTGGCGGCATGCTTTACACCACTGCACAGCTTTGCGTTGTGCTTGGTGAGGTAAGACTTGGATGCAGCTTCTTGGCCATGGAAACCCATTCCATGAAGCTCTCTACACACTATTCTTGAGTTAATCTGAAGTCTGCATGAAGGTTGGAAGTCTGTGGCAACTGACTCTGCAGAAAATTGGCGACCTCTGTGCACTATGCACCTCAGCATCGACTGACCCTGCTGTCATTTTATGTGGCCTACTACTTTTTGGCTGAGTTGCTGTTGTTCCCAATCGCTTCCACTTTGTTATAATACCACTAACAGCTGACTGGAATATTTAATAGTTAGGAGGTTTCACAACTAGACTTGTTGCACAGGGGGCATCCCATCACGGTAACACGCTGGAATTCACTGAGCTCCTGAGAGCAAACCATTCTTTCACAAATGTTTGTAAAACATTTGCATGCTTAGGTGCTTGGCTTTATACAGGTGTCCAAGTGATTGGAAAACCTGAATTCAACTATTTGCATGGGTGAGTGAAGACTTTTGGCAATATAGTGCATCATTACCTCAGCCACATACAGAAACATAAGCGTTCATTTGTAGTCAGCTGTCTGGCAACCTGAACATACTCTAACCCCAATAAGCATGCTGCTTCTCACGCTGTTTGTCCTTAGAGCTTCTATGAGAAATGGACATTGGAGTTCCACTATGTTCACCAGCTAGTTGCCAACTTTGCAAGTGTGCCATTTGGGTGCTGGAAAGGTGTTGTGGGTTTATCAGAGATTTCCTCCTGCCCAGTGTGGCTGAAAACAGGCTGATGGGAGCAGTGACACTAAATTTTGCCATCTAGAAACCAAAATAAATAAATAAAGACAATAAAATACTGTGCATAGCTGATGGGGGAACTGCAGATTTACCAGAGATTAAGGTTATTTTTCCCGCTATTTGACTCCAACCAAGCTATCTAATTAGGCTGTCACAAACTTGCATAATGCACACTGGCTAGATCATTTCCCCAAATAACAATATGCACTTGTTCTTGCATAGCGCAAAAAAAAAGAAAAAAGAAAAAGGTTCAGCACCTGTTTTAAAAAACCACAATAACAGTGTTTCTTTATCTAAGTAAACATTGTGTTTGAGTGTAAATGACAAATAACTGTAATTAGCTTCAGCTGATAAAGTCAACTGGTGGCACCTGTCAGGTCATATACTAAAGTAAGAAACCACAAATGTCACTCTATTGCAGCACCACATCACCTTGCCTTTTTACCTCTCAAAAAAATATTGCCCCGCCCCACCCCCCTCCCCAAGTCTGAAATATGTCCCTGCTTTTAAAGTACCGTCTACATAAAGCACTCCTCTGTATGCACATGGCTGGAACACAGTGCACAGTAGGATGCTGTGTTCATCTCCCTAGATGGCCATCCAACATCAGCCCCCTCTCACTGAGCTATAGAGAGTCATTGGCTGTACAATAAGTATCAACACCATACTACTCACTTATTACTCTCCTCCTGCGTTCAGAAGATATTACAGATATTTGTCATAGCCAAAAGGTAGTCATCAACACAAAGAGGAGACTTAATTTATTTGATTCATTGATGGCAATGCCAGATCTGAAGGTGGAAAGTATCACAGGTCATTCCTATCTGTCAATAGCCAGCTACATCAAAGGGAGCTTTAATTAAAACCAAGCTGCAAAGATTGCAACTCAAAGCTGTTTGCAAAGTGGACTGGTAGAAATGCTAAAAATGTATGGAAAATCTAAGGAAAGTGGTTGAGAGGGGGCTAAGGACCTCTCAAAAACAGTTAACTACAGATGGTAAGAGAGAGAGAGAGCTCTACATCAAGACAACAATAGTATTAAAATGAAATTCTGTAAATTCCTTCATGGATCAAAAGGATTAGACAAGAATGTACTGCTGGAGATGACTTGCCACTTTATTCTTTGGCAAAGCCTGATGGGTGGCTAGTCTGTACAGTAAGCCACAACAGCAAGCAGGCATTTACTGGTTTTGTTTCTTTAAGACTCTGGGATCTACCCTTGGGAGTGAAGCCTCCAGCGTACTTACAGCAGTGTCTGTACAGTCCTGCCTCCAACACGTAGGCACTTGCCAGTGTGAGAAAGCACCCAGCTGAACCAAAGACTGACCTACTGTATGTCCACGAGGCCTGCCAACAAAGACGGCCTTTCAGCACTTAGCAGTTTCCCCTTCTCTCCTACTTATTGCAGCAACATTTAACGCTATTCTTGATCCACTGCCAGAGGGCCTGGTGTACAGGCCTACCATACCAATTCTATCTACTTCTGCTATCAAGTGGCAGGGTGAGACTGGCATTCATCTTTGTCCCCAGATCCAGGTAGGTGCCACCAAAAAACCCCAACCACACAAGGTATTCAGCAAACTGAGTAATCACTACATGCTGTCCTTCAAAGCTTAGCATTTACAAATTATTATGTTACAACAAAGCAGATTAAAACTACTTTAGTCAACCAGATTACATTTGTTATCCCAAGAAAATTGTTTTATTGGTTTCCATACATCGGTTTGGCAGGGAGGGGGTTAACACCCAATGTATGCTTTTCAAATGGTTAGAAAATGTTGGTCAGAACTATGTAAATTGAACACTGCCGCCTGACTGCCATTGCCTGAGGCATCCACTCTCGTTCACTTGTACACCACTGCACTATTGCATGGTCTGCAGCGATATGGCCTCTGGTCTGGCAGATCAGTTCAAAGGCCTCATTGAATTCTCTAAATTAAAAAATAAGAAAAAGGCCATCATCAATTCACAGAAAGACTACTGATGATATTACACAGGAACAAGCTGCAAGTGTGGTGCAGCAGATGTGGAAAGCAGCCAAAGCCCCACGGAGATAAATTCAACAAGAGGTGGAAGTATTCTTCCAAATATTCCAAATGTAAATAGACTGTGGTGCACATGATTTATGAAGGGCTTATATATAAAATGTAGAAATGACTTTTTACAAATATATTTATGACTCTGCATTATTGAATCTACCATTATAATCAAACCAGTCCTTTTTGGCTACTTTTTATAGAACTGTAATGTTATATTTGTTGCAATTTCTGCAGACCTCATGGCAGATCTATTGGGGGGAAAGACATTTTTAATGTAAGTGATAGTTTTTACCCTCATTAAGAAAGAATATATGAAAGTCACTTTGCCAAGAAGTGATTGCAGCTTCTACCTTGTGACAGTATTGTCGTTTCTCGCTCAAAATGACCTAATATCATCCAGGAGAGATATGTTTGACACATGTTTCACAGATTTTAGGCCAAAAATTAATCTAGAGCAATTTAAATACAACCAATAAATTTTTTGGCAAATACCAGAAATCACTTTTTGGCAGGAACGTTCTTTATGACTCAAAATGAATTGATATCATTCATAAGAAATAATGTCTGAGATATGCTTGGCAGATTATAGGTCAGCAAGTCATTTACAACAATAGAAATACCAGCAATAATTTTCTTGGCAAATACTGGAATTCACTTTTTAGTACAAGACTGGCTATTCAGATGACAAACTGCTCCACTGCTACTGTGTACAGTGTGGTGGCATGTACATTATGAGTACATGCAGTACACTAACATTCACATCAGTTTATTGCACCCCGTAAATTCTAATATATTTGTATATCTGTTTATTACAGGGTGTACCCCGCCTCTTGCCATATGACAGCTGGGATAGGCTCCCACCCTCCCGCGACCCTAAAAAGGATAAGTGGAAGAGAATGGATAGATGGATTTTTATTAGTGCAGCAATACAATTTAACAGATCGGAAAGAGTTTTTCATTTGATTTTTTTTTTTTTTCTTTTTGATTAGAGTATTTGATACCAAAAATTCCAGCATCTTTCAACACCAGGATGTGTTTTTAATACTTCCTACTACATTAAAATACCAAAGAACCAGGTGAAAGGAAAAGTCATGAAAAAAAGATCAACATTTTCTTTGTACGCTTTTGGGGAGGGGGGGGGTCTGAAAAAGAGTACTCTTTGATAACATGAAAGAGTAATTCAGTACTTTTCAATATTTCACATGACATTTATATGCTAAACAATTAGTTAACTATTTGAAAAATAACTGACAGACTAACACCTCTGACAAACAGCATTTTCCTGCTTCAGTAATTCACAATGATTATTTTTACAGTGATCACTGAATTCAATGACAAAGGAGGATACACAACTCATGATAAGCATGCGTTAGCAAGTGTTTATAGATATCATGGTTATTTGTTTTAGTCTGCAAGAAAAAGCTCAGCAACAGCCTCTGACAAATGAGATACCCTACTTGACAGGCAGTGACACTCACGGGGTTACCCCGGAGAGCTGGGAGATCAGGGACAAACAGAAGCCTGTGGACAGACAACTATCTGGAGTCTAGGTGAAGAGAGAAGCCCTCTCCATGTCAACGCCAGTGACACCAAGAGCTGCACCACCTGTTAAGTGTTCTGACCCATCCTGGATTTACTATTAGGGCATTCCTAGCAACAACACTGATACTGAAAATTTATGCCTGCAAAAGACAACTATTGTGAACATCAAAGGAAGCAATAGAAGTCATCATTGTAACTCTAAAAATAACATGAATACACACATTTAAATCCAAAATACCCAAAACAAAAATCCTAAATAATCCCGAGTCTATATAATTGATACAGGCCAAGCTAGGCTTTGTCAGGTTTGATGACCTTTTTGGCACAATTCACCCTCTTGTTATTGTATAGTCAGAGATGTTGGGCCCAGTGGGCCACAAGACTCCACGTAGTGGTGTTACAGCCCTAATGCCAGATCCAGATATAGCTGGACACCATGGGGATAAAAATACCCAAACAGATGGGAGGTTCGTAGGCAAAGGGGGAGAGGCAGCAAGCACAATTAAAGACTTCAGAAGAGAGGAGGACTGCAATTACAGCTTTTTGCTAACCTCTGCCTTCTAGTGGTTAGTAGAGCCTTCAGTGAACGCCGATTCGGAGAAAATGACCTCCCTCAGAGATAGAAATGTTAAGGGTAATCATATATAGATCAGCATAGCTGTAATGGTGACAATGCCTAGCCCCACCAGCTTCAGTATGAACACCTACCTACAACGTGAGTTAGGCCTCACCTCTAAGCCAATTTCAGGAGAAAACCATATTTCAAATATCAAAGTAGTAGAAGTGGCAACACATTTATAGTGAAGAGAAAAGTTGAAGTGTTGAGGAAATGGTTGAACTGTCACTGACTGCCCCAGAATCAAGCAATCAGAAAACAAACAGGCCTTGACATTTCATGTGGTTTCACAGCCTGTCTGAATGCTACTAAACCAGTGCCGCTGAAGAAAAAGAAAAAAAAAAATGTTCATGCTGACACAAAGCAAGACGACGCACTACTGACTGAGCAAATGGCCATGTGTGGGATTATTTAATAAGAGCCCACACATGGATTGTTGGGGGAAAGGTGAAAAGCAAAGAAGTGCAAAAAATGATCTTTACAAAAGTTGCTACTGTGCATGATGTCACAAATTTCATGAAACTGTTAAGGTTTCTGAAGGCTGGATGAAAAACACAACAAAACTTACTTTCAGTTTGGCCTCTTTAAAATGCACTTCTTTAGAAAACTGTTTTTTATTCACAGCTTCTTCACCTCATCCATAAACAGAGCATAGCTGACTCAACCATACAAGAGCAAGTCGTGGGAAAACGGCCCTGTGTGATTGTTCCTGTTTACTTCCTGTGTCTCTCACTCTCAGTCAACTGCAGAATGAGACTTTGCTGCAATAACGAAAATAACTTTAAGCATACATCTTACTGCTAAATTTTAAAAAAAACAAAATGATATATATAACTGATATTGGAGATTGGATGTTAACTTGGGGATGCCTGGAAAAGAAAGCTCTTTTTTTGATGTTTGCACACAAATCTCAAGAGATACGGTGCACTTACCAATTTGATGGCCACATATTCATTAGTATAGAGATTTTTTCCCAGCCGCAGTTCTCCAAAGTTTCCGCAGCCAATTTTTTTACCCACACGGAAGTTTGGACCAACCATAAGAACTCCAGAATTGGTCCCTGTACTCCTGCTCCCATGTCCAGTCCTGCCGCCTGTCGTCTTAGACATCTTTTTCCCTTCCTCTGTCTCTCCCTTGCCCCCTCTCTTGTCAAAATCCATAAGCTTGTGATACCCTGGCCTCTCCACGGTTATTTTCCAGCCATGCAAACCATAGAAACTCCAATAACAATGGAGAATGTTTTAGGGAGGGGGAGGGAGACAAGTCTCACAGGACAGAGGAAAGGTGTTGCTGTTAAAATGTGCAGTGGTTCAGAAGACACTTAAATGAGCCGAAACTGCAGCCGAATGGACCCGTGCATCTACTGGACAGCTTTTCCCTTTTTCATTTACCAGAGGGGCTCCTTTATTATGTGTTTCTTCACTCCAGTCTCAGAGCAGCATGTCCCTGCCTTACAAATAGGCAGGTGGTGTTAGGATGTGTCCAAAGACACACATACAACACTAGTCACAAAAAGCACTCTGAAACACAGCTACTGCATCCACAAGGCCACTTGGGAACATTTCCTGGAGTGCCTCATTCCTTCTGGTCAGCCTTCAGTGACACTGTGGACACTCTCCATGATGCAGCGCCACAGCAGAGCAGGCAACCCAGAGTTACACCAACAGCAGGGACAAACGCACTGGTGTGATGTCAACTGGTTATCTGCAAAAGAAAAACAAGGCCAGAAATCAGTCCGTGGGTTATGATGTGATCCCAGGCCATCATTTTTAAATAAACCCAGCCATTACTCATTCTTACAACATAAATTAACCTGTTTGATGATTTGTAAGAAAATAAAAAACAATTTGGACTACAACTGCAGAAATAAAATCTCTACAATATCCCATTATACACAATGCAATGCCCTGGCCAACACTTTATAAACAATCTACAAAGCAATCAATAAAAGTTAAATTGTGGGAAAACATAGCAAATTAATCACAATTTGTTCCAACAACACTTTGGCCTCTATGAAATTTACATTTTCATAAAAAAAATGCAAACCTTTTTGCTTGAGTATCACATATCTACTGTGGATGTTTCTTACTACAACTGAAATGATATCTTTATGCAGACTGACGACAAGCAAATTCAATAACGGAATCAATACGATGAGAACTATTCCACCGTTGACCTCAGACATGAGAGATTACAAAGAAACCATCTACAAGTAAACTTATTTTTCTTAAATGCCACATAACAAATGTGCAGATTACAAACCCGTATTTTTAAAATGAAGACTAATATATCTAATACTGTTAAATAACTATCTTGGTGTCAGTTTTTAACTAAATAAAGTGTAAAAAATACACACCCAAGAGGTCAAGATGAGAAAGAATTCTTTTTTTGTTGTTCTTTTTCTTTGTTTACCTCTTTAAGAAGTGCACATGATACCAGACTAAGCAACAGAGTATCAAAGAAGCAACATCAGGTAAAACAATATCAATTGCAGCCATAATTTTCTTTTTCACTGGCTGTGTAGCTTGGCATCTCTTTTCACAACCACACGCAGACGTCTCTGCACAGAGCCACTCTCCCAACTCCCTCATGTCAATGATCTAAGATGCTGCTGTAGAGAGCAGGTAATGCAGGCACTAGCTTAGGGCAGCTGCTCTTTCCTATGGAAAGGCACTTACACAGATCAATGATTGCTGTAATGCTTCAACTAATCACAATATCTGCATCACTGGGAAACATTATTGGAAGGATTTAGATATAGTCTAGTCTACAGTTAGCTCAGCTACATCTGGCAGATGGAAAATTTGTATGACCATTACAAGACAAAAACACAGTGTGATCAGATATAAGTTTTCTAGGGATGAGTGAGCAATGTCTTGTGTTTAAATAAGTAGTTACTAAATTGGCACTTTTGTGATAGTGACTGCAGCATTGATTCCACAGACTACCATGAGAAAAATACAGATACATCAAATGTATGTTACTGCAGCCAGAAATGTTTTGTGCCTGTTGTCCTAAACACCCAATATGGTCATTTGAGCACTCAAAGCTCTTGGATTAACCTAACATTCACATACTCACACTCCAATGGATGCATCAGGGGCAACTCAGGGTTCAGTATCTTTCCCAAGTAAACTTCAATGTGCAGACTGGAGGAGTCGGGGATCTAACCACCGACTATCCAACTGGTAGATCCCCTGCCACCTCTTACAAACACATTTATAATCTAGGTTGCTTGGCATATGACTAGCCTTCCTGGTCACAAGATAAGATGTACACTAAGTGACGGAGTAAAAGTTATCAACTTGCGCATGCCAAAAGATGACAGCAGCTCCTGGTATGGAAGAGCGCACAATGTGAAGTACTTCGTTTTTCAAGCTGCTCGCCCACAAAACACTAGTCCACACATTTAAAAGAAAACCATCTATAGTGTGTATATGGACAAGTATAGACATGTTTCTGAAAAACAGCAATGACCTCAGTATCTTGTTCTCTCAGTCGACTTTTGGTAGTCTTTGCCTATGTTTAGTCTGTCCCATTTAAGGAAGTGATGCATTGTTTTTCCATGACAGGTATTTGACATATCCATCGAGTATCACTAAGTGACCAGGAACATTTTTCACGTATTGAGGTGGAATTTAAAAGCACAAAGATAGTCAATTTATAAATGATATCTCTCCAAAACAAAAAAAAAAAACTCCTTAGGGCAGATAGTGGCCCTAACGCCAGCTTCCTGCAGCTAGCTAGCAATAGCACGGCCGGGACCGTTTCAAAGCGTATAAATACAAACGTAAATGCTATCAGAAAGCACCTAAGATGCAAATCAACAGCGGTACCCAAACCGGAATGAAAAATTTTCCCTCGTCCAACTGCACACATACCTTTCTTTTGGAGCTTAGGTTAATGACAGCTAATTGCTAAGTTGCTACTGTCTTCACAGCTGTCATTTGGCGTTAGTTTCGGACGACGCAAAACACTCGCTTTCTATACTTGTTAGCAGATTCGTTTCCCTATAAGGGATGATAAATGGAAAGCACTGTTGTAAAAGTAAATACGGTCGGGATGAGTGTCAAGAAAGGCTCTGTAACATTAGACTAGCTGGCTCGGCGGACAAGGCCAGATATTCTGAAGCTATCGTAGCGAGTTAGTTTGATAGCCTTCGGTCGTAGCCTGTTTGTGTCTGATAAACGGCTGTTTTTACTACTTAAATTTAGAATTAACAGCCAGTGAATGTCAAGTAAACACTTATTTTCACGCTGTAGTTAAGCCAACATGTCACGCAGCTGAATTAAGCTAACCTAGCTCGTATCTGCCAGAAACACTGATCCTCTTGGCCCAACGTCTGCTTTAAAAAAAAAAAAAGTCAGCGGTGTAACGTTAGTAAATTTGATAACAACACATTATCACAACAACACGGGCTCCCTGTTAGCGAATCATGCAAATGAAACAAGTCAAAGCCTTACAGGCAATCAAATATTCATTGACTGACAATCCCTGAGCTACATCTACTTGGCTAGTTAGTAAATGCTTAATAACTGAGAAATAACAACGTCCCAAGCGACGCTCTTACCAATGTTATCGACTGAAAAAGCAACTAAAATAAAAAACAAAAAAAATGTCGTTTTTCTCAGTTCAGATTCAGATTCCAGCTATAGCCATTACCCAGACCACTGCCGGGCAACTCCTTAATCCTAAACAAGCGACTACACACCAACGGCAGCCCGGGATTTCTCACCGCTTAGCTCCCTATGCTAGTCATTTAGCAAGCTAGCACACCAGGAGCGTTAATAAACTGCGCTTAGGCGCGTCGAAAAACAGCCGCAGGGGATTAATTCCCGTCACCGAAAGAGATATCCTTACCTTCAAATGTTAGCTACCGAAACGCAGTCGAAGTCATGGTTCTGCGTTCGTCGCTACCTTCCTCGTTTGGTGCCTCTTGTCCTCAAGTTGCTATGATTTCACTGTTGTCTCTTTAAGCCTCCCTCAACTGCACCGCGTCATTCGGGCTCACGCCACACGGCGCTACGCTGGAAAACCGGCGCAATCGCTTTCGTGAATAAAAAGAAACATCAGGCGATCGTAGCTTCCCGACTACGTGCTCCAGACCAGACCGGCTGCTTTTGATTGACAAATGTGCGCTTCCAGTAAAACTGAAAGTAAGATGCAGCCAGTGTGGAGCTGCTCGGCCTGGGAAACATATGCAACTACCGTCCTTTAAACAAGAGATAATACTAATATTAAACTGTAAAAATACTCCATTACATGTAAACAGGAAGCTGTAGCCTCCCTGAAATTTTAGGGCTACTGAGACCCTATGTGACTAACGCAACCTAT
The DNA here is from genome assembly GCA_024447675.2 of Pterophyllum scalare. Classification (NCBI taxonomy): domain Eukaryota; kingdom Metazoa; phylum Chordata; class Actinopteri; order Cichliformes; family Cichlidae; genus Pterophyllum; species Pterophyllum scalare. The sequence continues at coordinate 68,351 of JAMQGT020012220.1, forward strand.
GTATATGCTTATACACAACAAACAATAATAATAATGATAATAATAATAATTGTTATTACTGATGAATTAATGGGCAAACATCACTTAGGTTTAAAATATTTTCAATTAGAAAAAGTAAAAAAAATTAGACATTTTTAGTCCTTGTTTATACAATTTACAACAATTACAACAAATTTCATAAATTATAAGACAATTTATGAAATTTGCATGTAAGGAATCTTAATTTGAAGTGCAACTAGTGACCAAAACTGTTAAGTAAAAGTAGTGGAGTGAAAATTGATGAAAATCTTGTAGCAAAAGTTTCAAGTTAAATAAAATGCCTGAATGTCTGCTTGTATTTGTACTTTTTTGTTTTTGTTTTGTCTTTTAGCAATAAAAATATCAGAGTTTAGGATGGGGAGGGTGGTGTCTTTAATTTTCATTCTGCCACCAGTATTGTCTCCTAAAGCTGTCAGCTTGTACAGTACATTACAGCATTTCAACATAACAGATTCACTTGCACAGCTGTGGACTTTATACCAACTTCTTTTAAATATATTTCATCAATAAAACATGAGCAATTTGCAGAAACTTTTCCAATAATTTTACTGTTGTTCTGTCTATGGATCACACCAAAACCCTTTCTCAAAGGAGAACTCACAGTGAGTGCAAAGTAATAATTTCATTCTTGCACTTCTGAGCTTGTCTGTGTCATTAATTGTAACTGAGTGCAACTTGTCCCACTGGCAACACTATTAAGCGTCATGAACTAGAAAAAAACAAAGCAGGTGCTGATGGATTTTATTTAACATTTCTATGTTGCAGTGTTCAGTTACAAAGGAACTTCTCTCAAACGCTTTTACTATTTCTCCTAATACTAGTACTTGGCAGTGTAACCAGCTATACAACACTGAAAAAGACTGATGGTATTTAACCTGACTGTTGTTTGTGATGGATTAACATTAGCTTCCTTTGCTCACACATGTGGATGTCAATTAAGGCATAGCCAGATTAGACTTTTTCTAAAAAAAAAATTAAAAAAAGAACTCTTAAAGTACAGAGTTTTACATGCCTTTATGCAGACAGGTATTCAGTGAAACTCACACAGTATAAACATATATTCTCTGCAGCTGTAAGGATTGGCTCACACAGTACTGCTTCAGGTGTTCACATCAGTTACAGCCCTAGATAAGGATGTTGCACTGCTTTACTAGTGCAAGGAGTCTGAAGGGAGAGGCTACAGTTTTTGGTAAGCGATGACGGAGGAACCCCGAGGGTGGAGTTGTGCTGCTGTATGATGGGCCAGAACACTGGGAGGGAATGCGAGCTCAGTGGACAGCACTCCTACAACTGGCTGGTGAGGTGTGTGACTGTAACATCTCCTGCCATAAAGGGGAAAAGCGGAGGAGAGTGAATTCGCAGGGGCCATCGTGAGGTATCAGAGTCTAAATCCCTGCTTTTAGTCACATCAGGAGTAGAAGGACGAGGTGGGATGTTCCTCTCACTGCATGATGTGGTGATGTCCTGTTTGTCTGTGGTCCTGACTTCCTCCTGTCCCGCCTTGCTGTGATGTGGAGCTTCCTCCAGACTCTGGTCTCTGGACAGAGGGGAGCATCGCTGACCTTTCACGAAACTTTGCCCTCCTGTTCTGAACCACACCTGGATGAGGAAGAGAGAATGGCAGATTCGAATATGAGGCAAGCAAATTTAGACACAAAAATGATTAACACAGCATTGGAAAGGAGCAGCAAATGAGGGGTATGGCTTAACACCAAAAAGATTTGTGCAGCAACTACATGCTTAACCAGAAGTTGAACATGCATTTTTCTTTAGCTGTCAGTGAGGTGACAGATGAAGTGTACTCTCACCTGAATGCGAGCCTCAGGTAGGTTTATACAGACAGCCAGCCTCTCTCTCATGCCAACATCTGGGTACTGTGTCTGCTGGAAGGCTTTCTCCAGAGCCTGCAATTGTGACACTGTGAATGCAGTGCGGCTGCGGCGCTGCTTCTGCTGGTTGCCATAGCGAGCCTCCAGAATGAGCTCTGGCAGGAAAAACAAGAGTAATACAACACTTAAGGCAAGTTTTCAGCAACTCACTGAGGCTCTACATGGCAAATTTCTGTCCTCTCTCATGTTGTTTATTTTAAAATCATGTTTTCTAATGATGAAAGTTTCACATTGAAAGGATAAACACATTCAGTTAAACTAGGAATAATACTTAAGCATTGTGTTTAAGACTGCATAATTCTTTATTGAGCTTCAGGGAATTCCACAGGCAACTTCAGATCTCTGCCTGTCTCAGTGAAGTAGCCGAATTAATACATTAATTATAAATCAGCAATTGTAAATATATATTATTGTGGTGGGCTTCCTTATACTAATATTATTTTCATTTAATTTTTTAAAAATATTTCTGTATAATGAATTCCAGCTCAAACAACTCCAACATTCAAATGCAGCTATAGCACCAGTCCTAATAACCCATTTAACCCACAAAAATAACGATACATAATTAGTGTTAGCAATATGAAAGTAACTGTAGTTATAAATACGTGGGGCTGCACCAAAATTAACTACACTTTAAGTAACCCCACCATGCTGACCCACCTGCCAGCCTCTCCGCCACAGTGAGGGTGTGCACTGTGGGGACCTGCTGCAGAGTAAGCGTGGTACTGCTCCGCCATCTGGTGGCGTAGGTCTACCAGCATGGCGTTTGCGCCGTGGAAGGGGTACGCACCGCCGCCGGACGTCCCGCAGAAATTCAGGGAGTTCATACTGAAACTGAAGAAACAGAAAGATTTCATTAACTTATCATTGGTGGTATCATTACAATAACTGCCCTTCCAAGCTTAAGTTAAGATTCAGCCAAAACCCAGAGGTAAAGTCGCTACATCAGGGCCATTTTCTTTCCAAACTAATCCAACTACTAAATTAATGGAAACAAGGTAACACTTGCCGAATAATAAATTAATAACGACCACTTTATTTGCTATTGTAACCACATCTGACATCTGAGAGGAAATGAGCCATCGAAGCAATCCCACTACTCCCTAAGCTCTCCCTGTTAGTGTCCTCCTTTTTCATTTATTTTACAATTTTTTTTTTTAATTTAAGTCATTGTTTAGACTGATGTGGGAAATCTAAAGTTCTAAAGGTACGCGATTCAAAACAGCGAGACCTAGTGATTAAAACTGCATTATGAATTCTGTCGCTATTAAATAGTAATATTAATTGAGATGGATCTAGGATCACCTTTGCACCCGTGGGTCCTCACTATTTTGAGCTCGAAAATCACAACTTAAAATATTCAGTGATATCATCGTGCAGTCAGTATACTAGAATAGGAAGTCGCTATCCGGGTTAAGACGTTATTAAAAGCTCTTCTGTCACAGGTATTCCACGCATTTTACCTGAGACGCGTATCCAAAGCAGAACCGTGAGATCCAGCTCCAAGTGCGACTTTTACGCACGGACAGAAGACGGCCTGGTGAGATGTAGTCCAGCTTTTTTTGTTTGTTTTTTTTAGTCCAATTTGGGCCTTATATCCTCGCAGAGCAGCGCTCTTTGTCGTGGCATGGCTTTAATTCTCCAAAACCATTCTCACCCACGACTATTTAAGAAGCGTTTACCCAGGCTCCTCTCAGCCATTAGCCAATAGAAAGAAAGGTATTAGCCGGGATTAGGTGGGATGAGGGGAGAGGGGGGGGGTTGCAAGGAGCTCAAGTTTTTGAAACTATTGAACTTGAGAGATTTATGCCAAGGATCCCCCTATAAGCGAGCATTTCATTCCCTCCCTTTAAAACAATTAAAACAATGTGGTCGGCTAATCTCCGAGGCAGGGCAGATTAAAATAACAGCCTTTGATTGTCCTCTCCTTCTCAGTCCTCTTTCTCCCATACCGCTGGTTTTGACAGTCTCCCCCTCGGAGGGGGTTTTCTCTAAGGGTTTGTTTTGCTAACAGGGACCATATTTTGCCTATGAACTGTCACAATGTGAAGTTAATCTGAACCCTGCTCAGCGTGAACAATTTATAAGATCCAGCTGAGTTAAATTAGAAGTCTTCTCAGGGACACAAGACCAAATCAAGGACTACATCAAATCACCAGAAAGAACGAATCCCTCCGGTATCAACCGACCAGTTTGGAGACATAATATTTTCATCGCCATCGCTGCTGGGGCATATTTTTAGACTGTATTTGGTTGGGGGAAAATAAACTTTCATTTAACTTCAGACATTTTTCATTTTATACTTTTATTCCACGTTTAACTTCAGGGTTTTTGTTTATGTCACCTGACAGCTCAGGTTGTTACTTTTGACTATTTAAGCTTACAAAGAAGATGCACTGCTGCCCAATTCTGCAGTTATAATTAGCTTATAAAACAATAAATGCAGTTTATATATTTAGGCATTGCAATTTGACATAGTGAGCTATATTTTGTGGTTTATTTTCTTTTAAAAATGACTAATTCTGATTTTTTTTTTCTTTTAGAGACAGAGGCTGAGCTATCCTGAGACTTAAATTGTCAAATTAGCCATGGAAGATATGTTAGAACAACTTTTTACAGCTCAAATTCTCAGGATGAGTTAGAAAATGCTGACCATGGCTTTATTCTGACATTTTAATACGAAAGAAGTTTCCTTCAGGACTTTCTGAACTTTTTGATAAGGTTTAACAAAACTCCCAGTTTCTCTGTATACTTTCTTCAGGTCCGGACCTGCTTGTCTAAACCAGTGATTTATGAAGGAAAAAATCAGAAGCTATTCCTTTAAGCCAAGTTTGGTGTTTTCAGTGTCCAAAATGCCAAATTTGTCTCTACAAAACAAACCATAGTCTCTATACTGAGGGGTAAAATGAGGAAATCTCAGCAGAAGAGAGCTTCCTCCAGGATGGACAGAGATTTAATGTTACTTAAAGAGTTTAACAGTTAATGCCAATAAGAGTTTATCCCTTAAACCTATTCTACAGCAAACTAGACAAATACAGTGAGGGTGATAAGTCTGTGTTTTCAGGCATGGACTTAATAGGTTCTTGGTGCTTGATCAAGTCCTTCTAAAAAGTCTGAAAACTGTGTGCTGCACTGCAGAAGGTTTTACTTCTGCAGTGAATCAAATGCCTGCATCTAACTCATTTTGATGCCACGGGGTACATTCCTAGACCAAAAATTGACTGTACATAAAGAAATAGCTCACATTTTTAGTGATATTCAGGGATGAACACCTGGGCTGTTCCCCCATTTTGTGTGCTTGAGGGTGCATAGATGAGTAACCACGGTTCACTTCATCTGTTTCCCATTCAAACACAATCAACTGCTCAGGCTTCCAAAATATGTGAAAATGTTTGTGCTCCTCTCTTCCCTCGTTTTTTCTCCTCCTTTCACTGTTCTTGGCTGTCAGGCTATATTAGTGTCCGATAGAAATAAGTCATTTAGAAGAGGCTCTGTCGGCCAGCCCCTCAGCCCCACTAAAAGCTGCAGGATTAGGTCCCGGAGGCCTTTGTCTCCGCAGCCCACAGGATTAGGGGAGATTTACTGCGAGGAGAGAAAAAAAGTAGTTATTTCATGGCACTTTCATGATGAAACCTGGCCAAAGCTGTGTTGGCTGGGGGGATTAGAGGCACACAAAGAGTGTGCTTGTGTGTGACCCTCCCCATCCCAGAGCCGCCATCACTGACTCACTCACCCCCCACCCCCTCCCACCCACTTTGGTTCATTTCCCCTTCTGCAGGCCAGCAGGGCTCGTCCGGGTTCACCACCTACCCATCAAGACGACCAGGGCACTTTATTTAGCTTCTTCAAACTCTCAGCATCTAAGTGACCTTTAACCAACGCTAACACCATATTTCATCAGTCTATATGTCATGAATTCCAAGTAAGGGAAGGTAGGTGCAGTTGGCCTAATCACCAGGATAAAAGTATTTTTGCCTTAAAGACTGGAGTGCAGAGGTAAATGAGAAGTTAGTGGATTTCAGTCCCTCCTATAGTGTTTAAAACCGCTTAAGAGGAGTTATCCTGCTCTTAGAGGATCCACTTACACATGCATGGATTACAGCGAATTGAAGACAAAAGGCCAAGTCACAGCACTGACAGCAGTCTCACCGCTGAGCAGGTGTTACGCAGGTTTAATAACTGTTGTCACATAGCAGAGGGAATTACAGGGACCCTACCGCTCTGCTCAGACTAAGGAAATGACAGTGTGAATAGTTACAAGAGAAGAGCTCAGTTTGGACCCTGCTCGATGTCAGAGACCATGAAGTTAGTTATAGCTGTTGCATATTTCGCATGCTGCTGCAAGCACACAGCAGGCTGCATGTATTAGTCAGGGATAAGTCAAGACAGACAAAGCTAATAAGTCAGCCTTTAATATGAGGTGGTAAGCCATAAGTAACGGCTTTACTAATGGTTATGTTTGCTTTGTAGATCATTAATGGGAGCAACTTTTAGGGTGTGGAGTTTTGACCGTAACTTATTAAAACAACAGCTACTTCCTAAATCTGTGAACCAGTATTTTTTATTTCAAAACCCGTCTCCTCCTTCAGCGGGAGTCTAGTCTCAGTAGTTGTGATGTCCAAAATTCTGCTTGTTTTTAACTCGTATCTTTAAGTTGAGTTTGAGGCAGCCTAAAGGCCTTCTTCTGCCAAACTCTGAATGCAGATCAGTTTATATGGTGACCCCAAAACTTTTCTGGAGAAGGACTTTTTAAAGCTGCGTCCATTACTAATTATAAAGCAGCAGATGAACATTTTGCAGAAAAAGCCGGTAAAAAGCAAAACAAACAAAATAGGAGGAAATGAACTTGGCTTCTGAATCATTTTAGCTCGACACTCGGCTCCACAGCTGTTTCTTTATATTTGTTTTGTTTTGATGGAAACTGGGAAGCAGCTGAGGTGAGACAAGTCAGGGAAGCAGTATCTTTCTTCTTCTTCTCCTCCATTTTTTCCACTAAGATGTTATTGTTAATGCCTCCTGTTTAACAGATGTTTTATACAGTCACCCAGTCTTTCTTTAATTACTTATCAATAGTGGAAATTTGTACTGACAAGGGCCTGTCAGGACAGGACCTTTGTAGCTGTCAGTTATCTCAAAGGAAGGCCCCCTCGGACACCGAATGGATCGATTGGCACGCAAAACACAATTGGGAGGCCTTTGAGGGGGTGTGAGAGTCCGGGAGCATGTGTGCAGAAGAAGGGAGAGCGGGCAGAGGATCTAAAGACTTCTGCACAACACTCAGGGGAATCGATAGGGCCCGCTGGCCTTTGACCTGAGGGGAGAGTGGGAGAGCGGGTCAGTCGGTCCTCTTAAGTCCCTGTGAGTGCTAGGATCACGCTGAGGCCTGACACTGACTATGATACACTCGGGGCTTAGAGTGACATTGACCTGGCTGCAAACACACCAACTGCACACACACACACACACGCACACCCATAAAATATACAGAGAAAGATGGCTGCGGGTTGGAAACTGCAGTGAGAAGATCAGTTATGACAGCTAGAAACAAACTTTCACACAAACTGAGAAATTGATGAGTCTGATTTTATTGATCTTAAATAAAGAGATCTGAATAACTTCTCCTTTATATGACTTAAAGTCTTATTCGCTTCCAATTATCTTTCAATGATCTCCTGTGCAGCCCCTGGGAGCAGAGTAATAAGCAGCCACACCAGCTGATCAATAAGAGGGGCTGAGTAAAGATCAGTCCCCTAATTGAAGCCATAGATTAAAGACAGACAGGGAGGGACAGGCAGCTGTGTGTGTCCCCAGGGGTCAAGGGCACCCGCAGCATGCTACACAGCGGACCAGGGGTAAAGTCAAACCAAAAGAGGGAAAACAGGGGATTTTTTTTAAAGCCCAGTGCCAATAAACTCTGTGTAAACAACGGGTTTGGTCCACTTTTAAAGAAGTTTGAGACATGTGCTAACCAATAAGAAATGAAGATTACACAGGCAATCAAGTGAGGAGATGCTGCTGAACTTTCACTGAGATGAAAAGCTGATGGCAGAACGGGGAGAGCACCGTGCTTCTTGATGTCATATAGGGTCTCCATTTGTGCACATATTTTGCACCATAAAATGTCTCCTTTTGCTCCTTTTTTTCAGATTTTTATTTTCCAGAGTGTCAGTCCTCTTAATTTAAAAGTCCTTCTTTTTCTGTGTTGCCAATATATTTGGGATCTTTCTCATGAATTTGACCTTTCTAAAGTCTCTTGAAGCGACCTCAATAACTTCAAGTTGTGGATCGAACCGAACAAGATATCCGAGTATGTCACTTTTTGTAAAGTGACATTATTTACAGCCTTAAAGTCTAAAAGCAGGTATTTGGCCCAAGGGTCCATGAGAGAAGCTGTATCCAGCTCAATGAACAACTTACCGATTACAACTGTTTTAAGTCTGTCCACGATGCAGGCAGTGAAGTGCTCCTTTGCTCTTGCTCTCTCAGAGATAATGCAGCCCTCCATCTCTCAGCATGAGGTCACTTTTGGAGTCCCGGCCTGCAGCTCCCCCCCTCGCAAACCCCCCCACCAGTCAAAGGTGATCACGGGGGACAGAGAAAGAGAGGCACTGATCGAATTTGATAATGAAGACGACCCCTCTAAGCTGCTTTGCTCCACATGTTCGAAATCTCTGGAACACTCAATAAACACTAGGAAGCCCCCCTCCCTGTCACTGGAACATTGTGTAGGTATTGATCCTCGCTAACTGGGTCTTTTAATACCTGGGGTCTGTGGCTCGGCCTGGGGAAATGCATACTGACATGTGACGGGAGGAGCTTAATAGGCAAACACACTGAAGAAAGGATGGGCCTCTTAGTTTAGCATTTCTCTCCTATCTTTTTTTTTTTTTTACAAATTACACATCTGCTGGAGAAAGGAGAATTTAAACCCTGCTGCACCTGCTGTTTAAAGGGACATATAGACTGCAAGAGGCCCAGCCCTGTCCCGAGAGAAAGCTGTCACACTGTCAAAAACTATTTGGGCAGCAGTGGTGGAAGAAGTCTTCAGATCTGGACAACAGCATAAACCCACTACAAGTTAAAGTCCTGAAAAGAGAGCCCAGCTTCAGCAAGAAGCACCAAAATGCACTTAACGTTCGAGTATTTGCTACGCACACAAACAGCACCTGTGAACCATCGGATGCATCCAAAGGGGAAGGAGCATTTTACTCTTGCCACTTGAGCTCATTTCAACAAGTGCGGTATAAAACTCATGCAGGAATTTCACAGAATCAACAAACACTTTCGTCTTTTAAATGTTTTCTTTTTTAGTTCTTTTCAGCCACTCAAGAACATGATTTTTTTTCTGACTGTTGTAATGTTAAGTTCAGTTTGTAAATCAAGCTTTGTAGATGGCTCAAGTAAACGAGCATAATCATGGATATCATATGTTAAAGTCTCCCTTCATGGAAAAAAAATGATCATTGTAAATGTCAACTTTTTTGAGCTTTGCTATACTGAAAGGTGTGTGTTCAGCACGACACCTAAAAGACTGTTTTCATGTTGGTGTGCGTGCACCTGTGGGCACAACTGGATATTTAAACCCATGCAGTACTTGAAGCCTCAGGACAGATTTTCAGTGACATAAAAGTGGTTGCACCACGGCCATTAAAAAAAGTGCTTATTCATATGGTATGGGCTTTTAAACGAAGGAGGAGGTGTAGATGTTATTTTAATCTTCTCTAACCAGGTTACTAAACTTTTTTAAAGTAAAAAATAATGCCAAGCACTCATTGTTATTCAGAGCACTTTTAATTCTCAGAGGGGGTCTTCTAAATAAAAGCTTTAAATGAAAAATGGGAATCATGGGTATCATACCCTCAATTTAACAGTCATTATTTCATGTCTTGTCTTCATGTGACTTGCAGAACTGACTCCTAAAACTGAGAAAATGTAAATGGAAAGAAAATGTGTCCTGTTTCATTTATTAAACTTGTTCTGCAAGCTTAGAGCAGAGTTTTACATTTTACGGCAATCTAAGTTTAATTAGGTTCTCCCGCCCTGAGAAATACTTCAGTTGTGGGTCTTACAGATTTCATGCAAAGTTGGAAAAATGCTGACGCGACTGCATCACATCATTTCTGCACAGATGTCAGCTGCACATTCTTTCCGCCAACGTCCAGTTCTACCACATTCCCGAGGTGGTATCGGTTCCTGACGAGGAACGTCACCGAATTCATCGCCATAAACTTTTACTTGGCGACATGGTGCGTTATGATGCCGTTAGAAGGTGATAAAAAGGTCAGCAGCAAACTCAGATACTCATTCAAATAATTGGCTAGCATGAACGGATCCAAGACAGGAAAGGAAACATCAATTGATGACGGCATGAATAATCAGGTGTTCCTAAAAGTGGTTATTGAGTGTATGGAACCAAAAATCAGATAAACATGGTGGAGTTTAAAAAGTGCAAGACTTCCCTGTGGAAAGCAAAGCAACAAAAATACAAATGTACAAATACTTAGTGTTAAGGTGAGAAAACACAACAACATGTAGTTTTAACTAACACATTTTAATAGAAAAAGATGAACCAAAAAAAAATGAATACAAAAGGAAAACTGCTTATTTACAGCACTGGTAGTTTTTCAGTCATTTCCAACATAAACAGCACAGGTTAGCTGATGCTCACTAAATGATAACTTGTTTGCTGTTAATAACCAAGGCTTAGTTTAACAACACTGAACCTAATTTAGTCATTTTATGGAAGAATTACAAGTCATACCTGCTGTCACAACTATTCCCGTGGTTCTATTTCATGCAGTGCCCATGATACAGAGACAACGGTGGATAAAGTGAGTATTTTGTCTGAACTTTAAAATACAGATATAATCCTTCAACTATACCAAACCAAACAGGCAGACTTTACATGGTTTTTTTCCCCCCAATATGATCAAGTATTTCTCAGATTTGAGAGCCAACAAACAAAATTAACTCTGTTAGAAATGCCTTATAAACACATCGTCAGTGACAAGAAACCTGGTGCAACATGAATAAGTGCATTTACATCGCAACGTTCGAGGGACTAAAGAGATCAAAGCTTCTAAATGTAACTAAAAATAAGTAGCACATCATTCATTACAACACACATGAGGTACTCAGACTTGGGCCCTAAACAACAAGAGCATTTCTATAGTGCAATTTAGGCTTGAAGATACAGCCTGGCATGAATATCATTAATTCCTAATGTTCAGTGGACAATGACCCGACTTTTCAACTAGTTCTCCTGTAGAGCAGTTTTATTCATGAATAGGTTTGAGGCCTTAAACAGAAATACATGTTAACTTACATTATTTAGAACTGAAGTAAAAATTAGCAAATGAAAACATTGTTAATTGAGGCTCCTATTGCTTTGAGGGGGCTGACAGCTCTCATCTCAAATACAGTAGACAGCATCAACACCGAGCTTCTCTCAGGCTTTTACTGATTAAAATGGTCTGTCCACCTGCAACCGGCACAAAAGCAGGAAATCATACTCAAGAACACGGAGCAGAGGGGTCAGAGGTCATCTTTTGACCTTTGCATCCTCCTTGATCTTCCAAATCATCAGCTCCATGCAGGCAGTTGCATCTTCACTCGAATCGTGGCCTTCCACTGAAAACATACAAATGATTGTTTTGTTTTTTTGTTTTTTTTTACTTGAATATTGCAAAATAAAACTGAAAAGTTCGAGCTTATGGTTAGGGCTGGATCAGGTGACCATGAACCATCCTGTAGTTATGCTGCAATAGGTCTAGGCTGCTGAGGGGGGCAGAAGTGTTTCTTCTTCACTCACCTCTTCACTCTGCACTTAATGATTAGTTATTGTGAATCTCTGGCTCTCTTTCACAGTTTGTCTTTTGTCCTGCCCGGTCAAGGCAGATGACTGCCCATCCCTGAACCTGGTTTGTTTTTCCTTCCCTCTGTCGCCAAATGCTTGCTCATAGGCGGTCATTTGATTGTTGGGGTTTTCTCTGTAATGACTGTATGGCTCTTTACCTTACAATTTAAAGCACCTTGGAGCGACTGTTGTGATTTGGTGCTATATGAATAAAATGAATTGAAGTGAAAAGACCCTGAAGAAGTAACATCATCTTCTTTTTAAATCCCATGTGTTCCTACACTTCCCACCACTGAAGATAGCAGAGACGAAGAGTTGGCCACAGAGATTTGAGCTCATATTTGGATCAGTACTTCTCAACATATGTAATGCAACTTTAATAAGTGGAACTCCCCCTTTATGCAGGTCTTTAAAGCAACTCAAACAACCCACCATGTGGTTGACTTAAAGCCAGGAGTGAAAATCTGCTCGATAAGGTCTGGATAAATCATGAAAAGCAGACTAGAGCACTTGAAATGAAGGCAACTGGAATTCTTTTTGGTTTGTGAAGACATTTCATCTTTTATCCAAGAAGCTTTTTCAGTTCTAAAAGTTGAAGAAGCCAGGAGAACATGCAAACCTTGGAGGAGCACCTCCAAGGGCACAACCCCACCTGACTAGGGATTAAAGATCTGTGACTCTATCCATTTTTAGAACTGAAGAAGCCTCTTTGATGAGAGGTTTCATGAACCAAAAAGAAATCCAGTTCCCTACATTTCAAGCAATCAATACCACAATGATCGGGATGACTGTGAACTGGCATAGACAAACGCAGGAAAGAGAATGTTCTAAAGGGAAAGAAGCATGTTAAGGAACCTATTGTTTTCCTGGAGCTGTTTTTCAGTCACAGAGCTTCATATTTCAATTCAAAAGCAGTCCAAGTCTTCCTAAGGCTTCGAGGTGTTTCAGTAAACTGTACTGAAAAGCCTTTAAAGACTCAGGCTTCTGCAGCGACATCTGCTGGTGACATGGCCATAGTGCAGCCACATAAAATCAGACCCATTTGTTAGACAGCGCCTCATCTTCTTCACCAGCAGAATTGAAACTTGTGTGAGATGAGCTTTAACTGGAGGGCCCACCTGAAGACACTTATGAGTTTAAATTTATAGCTGTTCAGTTTCATTTTATTGGACCCTCCAGATTCACTACATTCCCATGCGACTCCTGTCATAACTTGCTAATTTTTCCAACTATAATTTCACCCAAAAGACCAACTGAAACACCAGCCATCTGAAGTGAAGACATTTTTTTATATTCTCACCTAAAAGATTTACCAATATTTATTCCTTTAGTCCTGAAACTTGGTGTGTGTGTGTGTGTGTGTGTGTGTGTGTAAGACATTGGGCCATAGAAGTTACATTAATTTTGCTATGGCCCAATTTTGAATGGGATGGACAGCAGTGCAGTGGTTAGCACAAAAAAAGGTCCTACGGTGGAAACAACAGGCTTGCGTGTTCTCCTGGTTTCCTCCCACAGTCCAGAAACATGCTTGTTAGGGAGACTGGGAGGCTAAATTACAGATGAATCCATGACATCGTTCTCACCGTTGTCCTGGATGATGCGTTTGAGGTGATCGGCCATCAGGTTCTTCAAGGCACGCTTGTAGGGCAAACCAAGGCGGTGAGGAAACACAATGGCCGTGTCTACAACTGAACTGTGGATGAGCTGGAATCAAGACATAAAAAAACACACAGAATCAAATCTTTTTTCTTTTTTTTTTAAAAAAAAGCTTATTAAATTGTAGTGGCCATTTGGTAAACTTGTGGTTCCCAAACATTTGAGGTAATTTAAGAAATTTTAAGTACAGGAAAGACATCCCTTTAAAAAACAAAATAAAACTGGTTTACATATTTTCCAAACGTGAAGAAGTAACTCACTTTCAGAGCGAGGAGGTCGCTCTCCAGACTGTGTCCTACGAGGATGGATTCAGCACTGAACATAGAGAGCAGCACAGCCTGAACGTCTCTCAGGGTGATGGTGGCGCTCTCCAAATCCTCCGCTGTTACACCTGAAAACCTGTAAGACACAAACAAGATAAAAATAAATGTGATTGTCTCAAACATGTTGACTCCACACCTAAAAGAATTTGAAAACTAGCAATTTGTTTTCATTACTAGTTTAGTTCAACAGCAAAAACAGACTCATACTGTTAGGTTACTGGGACAAACAGAGGATTCACCGTGTGTTGTAGTCAACCACTTTGCATTCAGGTTTCACAAACGTGTCGTAGATAACTTTCATCTCAGAGTCGATGACTGTCACCCTGGTCAGTTCCAGACCCTGTTTTGTGTAACACTGTTACCAGTGATGAGGGGAAAAAATAATGAATAAATGACAAGAAAAAAAAGTGAAAATTATGAACATGTGCTGGGTCTTGTTTCTCCCCTAGAGAAACTCAACAAATCAGCTATAGAAATCAAAACACACACACATACAAAAGATGAGATTTTTAGTGTTGTTTTTTTTTTTTTAAATAAAGGTCCAATGGACTCACCATCTCACAGTCCAGGGCAAACACCCCTCCATTTCCATCTGGAGGCCGAGGTTTGCTGAAGGTTGACACGTAGCCGTCTACTGATTCTTTACGCCCGTCCTGGACGTGTTGCTATGGGGATATGAAATGGTTTAGGTCTGAGTATGGTCAGGAAAAGAAAAACAATGATAACACTTTTTGCTTTATGTGGACAAATATTTTACATTTTCAACTGGAAGGCACAACTATAAAGGAAGCTGACTGACCTTTGATTCCTAATGGCAACCTCTCCTCCCAATTTATATGCAATTAATCATTAAGGTACTGTAGGTAACAATATAAGGTGTATAATATAAATACCTGAATGAATGAATGCCAATAAACAGGAATATGTGTAATATAAAGCATTAAACAGGGAAAGTCAAACAGCACCTACATTCATAAATAAAACATCTGCAACAGAGCAGATCAATCCATAAGTCTACCTCTGCTGACTTTTTATTAAGTAATGCCCCATGGTTGAAGCTCCTTGCTCACACCGGTCATAAAACCACTCCAGTTTAAAAAAGAAAAAAAAAAAGAAGTTTAAGATACAGAAAAATGAGTGATAGGAGTATTTATTAATCTCTTGCTAGACACGAACAGGACTCATTAATAAGATGAGTATAATACAAAGGTTCCTAACCGAGTAAAATGACCTGGATGTAGCCGCATGGCAGTCATAATAAGAGCTGGTCGAACTCTCTGAATATGAAGCAAAGGGGCCTCAGTGTTTCCTTCCCACAGCTCAACGCGATGCATTACCCTACTGTGATTAAAAATGAACAATCAACAGAAATAATGAGCGACACGCATCATGTAAATGGTAACAGTGGGTTTTTTTTTTCATTTCATGCCATAACCTGCTGATAAGTTCCGAACTGATGTTTAACCCACAGCTGAACTCTGAACATTAAGCTGCTTTAATAAAAGCAGCTTCTTATGAAGTTGTTGCCTTGGGTGAAGTAGGCAGGCTCATATATTAAAAAAAAAAAGCTCCATAAATCAAAATTATGAGCTATATTAAAATGATCAAAGGGAGATTAAGGCTCACTGTAATTTAGTTTGTATGATTTATGTCATCAGTTAAAAAGTTAGAAGTATCACAGAAAAGCCTTAATAAAAGGCAGGAGACACACTGAATTGTCTCTGCAGCAAGAAGGGAAAATATGAGCGAACAGGATGAGCAACTACTCTCACTGTGAACAGCATTTCTTTTCACTTTATTGGCTATATATTCTTTTTTTTTAAATACTCCACAGGTTTTTCCACCTGTGGCTCCTTTTGATTGCATAAATTCCAGTACTGGAGAGTGAAGTATCTAAGGTGCACTTTTTTAAGTCCATCTCCAGGAGGTTGGAGTTTTACCACACTGGACTCACGTCAACGACATCTGCAGTTACATTATAAAGCAGTCTTGTGTAAGTGGACTTTCTGAGCACCACGGCTCGCTTTTTCCAACTCACCAAGACATCTCCTTCTCATCTTTCCTCTGCCTCGGGATATTTTCCATTTAGGTCAAGACTATTCAGCCACAAACCAGTTCTTATCATGGCTGCCATTTAGCTACTTCCTGGTTATTTCTCTTAGTTAGGAACCTTCAGAAAGAAAAATAAACAAACTGTCTGCAAATTTGCACTTTTAACAGCTGTTTTGTTACCTGTATTTTACATATATATGCATACTTTATTCTGGAGGTTTTCAAACCGTCCTTTATTGTCATTTTTATAAAGTTTCAGACTCATACTAAAATAGATTAAATGATTTTTTAATGATCTAAACACCATACACCATAATGACAAAGCAAAGCAGGTTACTGAAGAGTTTTGTTCATTTATTTATTTAATTCAAACATACTATCAATGTTAGTGTTTAGATTTTGGAAAGCACCACTGAGTTCCGGTGCATCCTGTTTCTATCCATGCTTCTTCAGATGCTTCTACAAATTAACTGCACTCAGACCACCTGTCTCCATTAGAATTTATTGACTTGTAAGAAAGATACACAACTGTCCAGAAGCTCTCACAGTTGCTGATGTATGTCAGAGTGGAAACCATGAAGTCAATATAATCTGTAGACCTGCAGGACAGGACTGCATCAAGCTACAGATGTGGGGAAGGATAAAAAATAAAATAAAATAAAATCTGCAGCATTAAAAAGTCTCCAAAGAGAAAGGTGGGAAACATGAACAGTCTCCCTACTGGCCGCCAAACTAAAATGACTAATCTGGGATGAAAGGAGTTGGTTAGTCAGCTAATCGTGAATCAAATGGTCACAATGAATCCAGAGCTCCTTTATGGAAAAGAAAGAACTTTACAGTAGGAAAACAACAGAGTCACACGCCACAAATCAGGTTTTAAGTGGCTAGAGAGAAAATGTTTCTCACACCAAAAACACAGAATAACCCACTGTGAGTGGGGCTAAAAGACAGGCCGATGAAAATCGGGTCATAAGAAGAAAAATCCCTTGGTCTGATGAAACAAAGGGTGAACTATTTTAAAGTTCCCGAAGGCATGAGTTGATGAAGCAAGGCACTTAGCATCAATTCATGAATACAGCTGCTACCGTTAAAAGTGGCTATAGCAGCATTGTGCAGTGGGAATGGTTTTTCTGCAAAAGGGACTGGAATATGAGTCAGAATAGATGCAAAGATGGATGCAGAAAGCTTCAGAGCATCTGAGTTAAAAAAAACCTTACCAGGCCGGGGAGAAGGCTTGCATTTCAACAAGACAACCACCTGAAACACACCAGCAAGAAAACACCAGAGTGTCCTTGGGAAAACTGAGAAGAGAGAGCCCAATCAAGCATCTCTAGAGGGAACCGAAAGTGGCTGTGCACCAGTTCTCCCCCCAGCATGTATGAGACTGAGCAATTCTGCCAAGAAGAATGGGACAAACTTTGTTTGTAAGAACCAGGGTTATAATAGTTTTGGATTTTACATTATAGTTCAGTTTTAGTTAGTTTTTGCTTTTTTCCCCTCTAATTCAGTTAGTTTTAATTAGTTTTCAGAGTTTTTTTGCTCGTTTTTATTTTTGGTTTTATGCTTAGTTTTAGTTAGTTTCAGTATTAGTTTTAGTATTTTCATACTTAATCAGGTACCCTTTAAAGACACCCTTTAAAAAATATATTCAACAACCAACTGTTCACAGACAGCAGCACTACATGCTAAATGTGTGTAACATTAAGAACACACATGAACATCAACAGGGAGAAACAAAGAAAAATATGAACTCCAAAACTCAATAAATTCTACAATAAACTCCCAATAAACTTCAGCGTCAGTGCAGCAGATTAACAACACCTACATGTGGTGTTCGACAAAAACAAACTCTTTGAAGGAGTCAAAGGTCAAATCCAGCTGCATCCTGATGTTCTCCACCTGAAGCTGCTTCTGTTTTGGAGCTAGCTTGGTTAGATGCTCCTAATTAGACTTGCAGGGTCTTTGCGGCCTCTGTACATAACCTACGGAAGTGTCCGACCTCATGTCTGCATTTATGCATGTGTAGCTGGATTGTGTGTGTTAATTACCTTGTGGTGCAGTCTGGTGTTTTTCGGTCCTCGCTCTTTGTGCTCAGTTTTTTGGCTGCAAACATATTTGTCCCTGTTTTTTCACTTTCTTCATTCCCTCACATCCATTCCGATAGTTTCAGCAGTCTCCCTCCAGGAATTTGCTTAGTCCTTATATTGATGCTTTGATTATTATTCCTGATTGTTATTATCTGACTAATAAAGTAGCCGGAAACGCACAAGGACTAAACAGGTTAATCACAACGTTGCGGGCTGTGTGGACTCGACAAGTTTCTCCGGAGGTGCACGCCAGGTTACCTTGTAGGATCAGAGCGGTTTCCATCGCTGCCCTGTGTGCGCTTTTCAGGTGGACTTTGATGTTGGTGTCTTTTTCGACTGAGGAGTGCTCCGCACTTTTTTCATCATCCACAACAACACACTCGCTGCTATCTGTGCTATGGCAGTAAAAAAAAAAAAAAACCTCCATATGGAACTCTGCTGCTTTCTCTGCAGACCGCTGCCATTACTTACACAGTTGCCCGATGGCGCTCCGAGCTTAAACTCGGAGAGCGGAAAAAATGATTTCATATCAATCCACAAGACTTTAAAAAATGATAATATCTATAATTTCAGTTAGTTTTGTAAACTCACAATTCAGTTTTAGTTAGTTATCGTTTTTTCCTTTTAATTTTAGTTTTTATTTATTTCAGTTAACGACAATGTTTTTTCAATTTCAGTTTTCGTTATTTCGTTCGTTTTTGTTAACTATAATAACCCTGGTAAGAACACTGCTGAACTAAGTGTAAAGTGAAGGGTCAAAATATCTATGTAAAGAAGATATTTTAGCCTTCTTTGAATATATTATTTACAGTATTGTATTAAATACACAGTGTATTTAATATGTTTACATTTAACCTTTTTTGTTCTTTGCGAAAGTTGGGGACTGTCATTTGTGTGTAGATTGCTGAGAACAATAGAATCCATTTTAAGATAAGTAAAGACTTTCTGAATGCACTGTGATGTCATGAATTCTGAAAAGAAAATCGCTGTACTGATCAAAACGCAGCAGTTATTAATAAAACACAGTGGGAGCACAAGAGTATGTGTACCTGCTCTTCATACAACTCAACTAAGATAACAATCCTTTTAAGGGAGAGTTGTCATTTCATGTAGTGGGGTTTTTTTTTATGATACCTTGGACATTTGGCAACCTGGAGCACCCACAGCTGCAGCGCAACAGCTGTAGTTGGTCTCCCAGCCTCCAGCAACTTAAAGAGAGGGACAGGAGACAGATAGGAAGTAAATAAAAAGCTGAAAGGAAAGGCAATGATCACTGACGGTGAAGATTGGGAGACTGATTAGGATGCTGTTTTGTTTAATAACCATTTGCACCAAGCAACCATACCTTTATGTCTGCGTAAGCGTCCCCAGTGATAGCTACATTCCTCCTTCCGCACGCAGCTGCCGTTGATGTTGACCTTATACTCTGCACCACATCGACAGCATATCTTGGTAAACGCTGCAAAAAACATTAAGAGTCCTTGAGCTGAAAAACAATTACCTGCTGGTTTACAAGCATATTGGTATAAATATGAATTCACAGTATCCATCACCAATTTGTGATTAACAGATTAAGAGTGGTTAAGAGAGAAGCGGGGTCACGCTGTCACTCACGGTCTATGACGGCCTTTTTCTCTGGCTGGTTGTAAATGACGGCCTTGCCAGCAGCGTCCGGGTTCGGCCTCGGGTATCCGTGCTCCTGGAGCTGTTCCTCTGTCATCAGGTACGCTTTCATCTTCCTGTACAGTGTGGCTCCTACAGGGAGACAGTCACCTAAATGCTGTCTTTGTACGCTGATGTAACAAATATGCAATGAAAATGTGAACAGACAAACACTGGATGACAACTGCAAGCATTTAATATAGCTGCTGCTCTTCTCGTGGCACACAGCTCGAGTAAAAATAAACTTTTAAGGTCAATTCAATTTAGTTTTTTTTACTCTTATATATAAATAATAAAGGATTTATTAGTTCCTGTTGATCAATGAACAATCCTTTTAGAAAAAAAGTCTAGTAAACATGTTCCCTGTGACGTTGGGTCATGGGGCAGGTACTTAGTGGTAAACAGGACCATGATGGTTGTCACAAGACCATCTGAACAGCTTCACTGTTAAAGCAAAAGTGCCTCAACACATCAGGGAGTAAACAAGTCTCTACTTAACACAAAGATTCTTTCAGCTTCCTTCCATTTTACTATCCTAAATTTTTGACTTTATCAGATGTATAATCTTTAGAGAAAATAAATTAAAAACAGAAAGAAATATGTTCCTAACAATACCAGAGGACGAGAGCTGAAAGCGTGATCATTCGTGTGACCATGAAAAAAGGTCCTTTATTCTGGCAGTGTCCAGAATAATAAAAATCTAACTTTTCCCTCACCAGTGAGCTTCTCCTCCTGCTGTTTACCCATCCTGTTGATAGTGAAGCTGGTTGTGGCAGCGAGACGACCTCCCAGAACTTCTTCATGGGACTGTGGCTTCCTTTTAGCTACTGACCCCGGGTCCTCTGTAGGAAGGGGGGGGGGAAATCACACAAGAAATGTGACCCACTGAATTTTGTCTGACCACAGTATACACAACCAGCACATTTTTTGTTCAAATTCTTCAAATGTGAGGACATAAGCTGATAAATAAATGTATCATGTATCATAACTATTGTAATGCACTGTATATGGAAAAAGTAGTACATCTGGTTCCATTCCTTTTGTTGTCTGTATAGCTTCATGGATATAAATAAAAAGCTCCGTGTTCTATGTGTACTGCAGTCACTGTAACATACATAGGAAACGGCACACTGGGCATAGACTGAGGTGACATACTGCTGGCAGGAGACGGACTGAAGCTGCTCTTGCTCCGGAGCTTCTTCAGCGTGTTGACAGCGACATTGAGGTAGATGTTCTTACTGCTACTGCGCTCATACACCAGCTTCTCCTCATCAAGGGCCTGAAACAAGATATATCTGCTTAGTCCACTGTAGTACACTGAGATTTAATAATGAGGAATCCCCTAATAAACATGGTTTATCCATCAATGGACATGTTAATACTACACATGGTATAGTCCTGTTTTGAAGCTTTGAGATGAGCATTTCAACAGAAGCCATCTCGGTTTCAAAAAACCCAAATGTGATGAGGAGGGTCTGACTTGTGACTGACAGCTTGTTAGCCAATGAGTGTGCGGTTTCATACTACAGATAATCCTCCATTTCATGATCAAGATTTTCAAAGTAGACTTAATTTTTTTATTCAATATGACCCGCTTTTATCTTTAACCAACACTGATCACAGCCTAGGGTGCAACTCTTTCAAATGTCCTGTTCATACCATGTGGAAGGCGTCATCCTCTGATCGGGAAAATTTGACACATTCGTCTATGAAAGCGTTGAGGTAGCGCTGGCGGATGTTGGTGGGAACTTTGGCCCCAAACTCAGTGGGGATGACAGGGCGCCTCATTGAAGAACTCTAAAAAGGTCAAAACCAGAGAGAGTACTTCATGCCAGTTGCATAAACTATCCAACACAACAGAATACAGGAGGCTCTGGATACCTTCAGGGTGGGTGTGTGTGCCACCCTCCGCTGTGTGACAGTAGATGAGGTCTTGGACAAAATACCAGCTGTGGTTTGGGCTTTGACACTCTGGAGGGTCTGACTGGGGGATAACACACGACTGGCAGCCTGTTTAGCATCTGCAGGACCTAATCAGAAAGGCAAACAAACACATACATGTAACTTCAGCCCTCAGAAATAAAGTTTTTGCTATTTCTACATCTCAGCAAAGAAGGCTTAGCTGGACTACTGAGGCACTCATACTTGTTTTAGAGGATGCTATCTGAGGGTTAGGACGGTGCGCTATTCTCTTCCTCTCTCCAGAAAAGCTGGGGCTTGAGGTCTGTGTGGCTGCTTTGACTGAAGCAGAAAGCTGAGCAGCTTGCTGCTGAGCCATCTGCATACGCTGGTAGCAGATCTCCTGGGCCGTGGGTCTCTTATATGGCCGCACCACAGTCTTAGAAGGTGCATCGGTCTGAAAAATGAGAACAGGAAGTTTTATCTAAAATGAAAAGACTCTGATCTTTATGTGGAAAGTGTGGATGAAATTACATGGGTAAGGTGAAGCCACTGATGAATATTATAATTGTACATACGATATGAACTATTACAAATCAGTTTGGAGGTAGCTCCTCTATGAAGCTGTGTTGCTAGCAGTTCAGCAGCTCATAGGCTGCCACACGTAAGCCTCATTTATGCATTATATTGAAACTAAATTTGATAAATTACATTTTTGTGTGCTTAAACACAGCAGACAGGGCCGTTTCTGATGATGCAGATCAAAAGGGTAGCATTTCAAAAGGCATGCAGAGCAGCTGAACAGCCTGCTGATTAGATCACCAAAATCTTTGTTGACCTTTCTTCACCACAGGTATGGAAACACGCTTGAACACACTGTGAATGCTTAACTACTATCAAATTATGAGTGGAAAACCCCCATGGCCTCGGATTCCAATAATTTCACACCATGTTCTCGCTCTTTACTTCCTCATTTGGTGCATTGTTAAAATGTGTGAGCATCCTGAAGTGACACCTGTACTGAAATAAAACAGTGTCACAGCTGGGTCTGCTGTAACACCTCAGGGGATTTTTTATTTTTTGCTGCTTGTTCTCCCTTTGACTTCAGCATTTAAAGAACAGATCGAACAGAAGTGTGAGCAAGTGATAAAAATTTAACTTTCACTCACTCACTATTCAACATTATTACTACAGACCTGAAATGTTTATGTAATCTCTTCTTATACGATAGTAAACTTTTAGGGTTTGGACATTTAAAGATGCCTCTTTTGAACTCATCAGTGAGGAAAGCCGGAGGAAAAAAAAGTGTTATATTAATACACTTTAATTCTCCATAGCCCAACTGAAAGTGAACCCTAAACCAAGCCTGCAGACAGTGGATTGATTGTAGTTGCTCTGTCTCATTGCTCACAACTGTAGTGCTGTATGAGAAGTTACAGTCATCACTTTATTTAAACTTGGGGTTAGGTTAACTGGTGATTCTAAATTGCACATAGGTGTGAATGCGAGTGTGAATGGTTGTCTGTCTCTCTGTGTTAGCCCCGCGACAGGCCGGCGACCTCTCCGGGGTGTACCCAGCCTCTATCCCCCGACCCCTACCCACTTTATTTAAACTTGAGTGCACATTTTTGGGGAAACTACACCATGAACAGAACTCCCACTAGTGCTTTATATAAGAACAATTTTGGCTACACCAGCTGCACTGTACTGCCAGTGCAGACTGTGAGATCATGGGACAGAAAGTAACAGGAAGAAACTCACATTTCCTTTGGCAACGAAATGGGACACTCTTTTCTTTTGACCAGGGAAGAGAGTGGTTAAAGTGCTGTCTGTGCTTTTTTCCTCCTCTGAATCCCTAGAGTGCTGAAAGGGCACAACATAACATTTTTTTTTAATTAAAATCCAAGCAAGTACATTAGTAAAATAGGAGTGTACAAAAAGGAGCAAATGAAGTGTGACAGACACTGAAACAAACGCTAGTACCTGCTTAGCCTGCCTTCCCTTGTCTTCCTTCTTCACATCTTTGGATTCATTAAAGATCCTCAAACACTCCTCCATGGGATCTGAGTCAAAGTCCAGATCATCCTGGAAACCAGATAAGTCGATTTTGATGCCATCAACCTCGTCCCTACCCAGCCTGCTGCAGTCCACGTCACGGTCGCCCTCATCCTCAGAGGAAGATTGAGTCAGTTCTGATGCTTTCCTCTTGTTTGGACGAGCCCTCTCTAAGGCGTCAGCTGATTTCCTCACCAGAACTTCCTCAGCTTCATCGCCATAATCCACCTCTAGTGGCTCAGCCTCATCTGGACTCTCATCTCCAAACAGATCAGCGTGGCTCAAACTCAGACTCTGTCTCTTCACATTTGAAGAGCCGCATGTTTTGCTTCACTTTATCTCTACTGTTCGATGAACTCACTTTACTGCTGCTAGAACTGCTCTTACTAACTTTTTTTGCATCTTTTTCTCTTTTGATACTATCAAGCTTACCATTTTTGTGGGGATGGTCCTTACACTTGCTGTGTTCCTTTTCTTTGTCTGAGGTTTTGGGTTTCTTGCTTTCCCTTGCACCATTTTCTGCATGTTTCTCTTGTCTGCTTGGGTCAGTTTTAACTTTGTCAACAGTTTTCAATTTGCCATCACTCTTCTTTTCGTCCCTGCTTTCCTTGGGAACTTTGTCTGATGTCTTAACCTTTACTGTGTTTTTCCTATCGTCTTTCTGTCTGATGACTCCTATTCTCCTTTTTTGCTGAATCCTGGTTTGAGCTTTTTATTGACCCTTTGTTATTAGTGCTGCTGCTAACACTACTCTTACTGCTGGATGATTTGTTCACTCCCTTTTCAAGTTTATGTAATTTCTCAGACTTGCTACTTTTCTCCTGACTAGTCTGGCCTGCCTCCTTCTTCTTCTTCTTCTCTGGGCTGTCTTTTCTTTTAATATTTTCCTGGGTGTCTGAGTCCTGTTTATTCCTCTGCATCAGTGCATTTAGCAAACTGTCACTATTCTCTTTCGCTCCTTCCCAAAAGCACCTACAGTCGATCCATAGCTGGCTTTTCTCTGCTGGAGATTGCTAAGTGAGGTGGGACGATACTCTGCCCCAGAGCTCTCCCCATCAGAGTCAGAGAAGGTGTACTTTTTTGTGTCTACACTTTGCTGCCGTGGCTTTTTTGCAGCTACAACATACTCCTCATCAGAGAAATCAGACCCTGACAGTTTGTGTACTTTGCTGCCTTCTGTCCTAGCAGGCTGAGCACCCTCACTCCTCTTGTTCTTAACAGCGATTCCAGCCGAGTAGTTGGACAGTGGGTCATACTCCATGTCTGTGGATGGTCTAGAATTATCCACAGTGTATTTGCACTTAGAGAAGGATGTGCTATTTGAAAACTTTGGACTAGGAGGAAGAGAAGGGGGTTGATGCGAGTGTGTCCGAGATGAAGGCCTTTTCAGTGATGTAGGAACATATTCCATAGAGTTGCTGTTGTGCCCCTGATTGCCTGAGTCCAAGGTATACTTGCTGCAGCCAGGGGTGGGATTATACCCTCCTGATGTGATCTGATAACTCCCAGGATCATAGGCCAAGTGTGAACCTGCTGCTTTACTCGTATCAGTCTTGCATGAAGACAAGCTGGCATTCTCGCTGGGATTGTACGGTTCGTCCCCAATCCGAGAGAGCTTCCTCTTCTCCCGCTCCACCTCGCTGCGGACCTCCTCAATTGCCTTGTTAACCTGCTCCAAAGCACCACTGATGTCTCCTGAGACAGCCGACTTACCATTTTGCTGCTCCTGTGGTCTCACTACTTCAGGATTGAAGGGATCATAACCTTGTTCTGGAGGAAAGAATAAAGCTGATCATTGACTAGGTTTTTATGTGGATTTTAAGCAGAAATTTACAAATGCAACCAGCCTCAATGGCTAACTCATTAAGCACATCAAATATTGACCAGAGAGTAAGCCAATCACACTGTAACTGGTTCTTTGTCCCTATGTGTATAAAATTCAGTATTTCTGCAGTAAGTTGTGTCGACTCATAGACCACGGGCCACTCACCCAATCTGTGCAATGGATTACTGTCTTACTTACCCAAATATTTCTAGGCAGTGAGGTAGCTTTTAGACAGATTCTATAATTTATTTATTTATTTTATTTTATTAATTTTCTTGGGGGGGGGGGCAGCATAGGCAGATACACTGAATTGAAGACATGTTAAAGTTAGACTCTGTCTACCCTTTATTTCAACTACATCTCCAAGTCCTCCCCATCAGATCCAGTTAAATTAGAGTTAAATTAGAGTATATCTCAACTGTCATCGCATGAAGTGAAGTTGAAACTTGGACACGAATCAAACAGAAAGGTTCAGAGGCTCTGCAATAGAAGAAGTTGAGAAAAGATTTAAAGAGGACCGTACAGGAATGTGAACATCTGTAGTGAGAGTAGGGGCAGGTGAAAGGGAACCTGGAGAGGTAGAGGTATGCTCTGGAGCAAAGAGGAATGAAATTCAGTAGAAGCAAAACGGAATACATGTGCTTGAAGGAGAGGGAGACAGGTGTAACAGTGAAGATGCAAGGAGTAGAAGCAGTGAAGTTAGATGAGTTTAAATAGCTGGGATAAACCATCCAAAGTAACAGACAGTTAATAAGAGGGGTGAAGAAGAGAGTGCAGGCATGGTGGAGCACTTGAGGACGAGTGCCAGGGGTGATTTGTCACAGAAGGATAGCAGCAAGAGTGAAAGGAAGGTTTACAGGATGGTAGCGAGACCTGCTGTGATGTACGTCTGGAGATGGTGGCACTGACAAATGGCAGGTGGCAGAGCTGAAGATTTTGAGATTTTCATTGGGCGTGACCAGAATGGATAGCATTAAAAATGAGTACATCAGAGCGCCAGCTCAGGTCAAGCAGTCTGGATACTAAGTTAGAGAGGAAAGGCTGAGATGGTCTGGACACATGCAGAGGAGGGATGATGGCTATATTGTACAAAGGATGTTGAAGACAGAGTTGTCAAGCAAGAGGGAAAGAGGAAGACCACAGAGAAGATCAGTGGATGTAGTGTACATGCAGAGGGATGGTGTGACAGAGGAGGATGCTGAGGACAGGGTGAGATGGAGATGATCTACTGTAGCAACCCCTTAAGGGAACAGCTGAAAGAATGATAAGAGTACTATGAACATGACTGAATATGAAAGATATTTTTCCCCTAACCAAAAATTGATCTAATAAAACTATCTGCTGGTTTACTTTTTCTATTTTATAACTTAAATGTTAATTAAATTGAAAACACTGTATCAGCATAATGACAATAATAAAATCCAGCAGGAAATAGAGTATTATTCTTCAAGGGGAATCCACCATAGTCTTTTTAATGCCTTTGAATATAAACAATAGACCAGAACAGCTACCGGAGTGCAAGTCAGTGACGTAACACCTCATCTTCTGCACCACACTTAGTTTTTGCCTCTTGCTACAAGTTCCAATAACTAACGCTGTTCAATGCAAAGACTTTACCCTTCACTGCTTTCCATTAACCCAAGTTAACTGCTTTATTCTTGTTTTTCACGCCTTACTTTGTGCAGTGATGCGTGTAATACTCTAATATTGTACCAGTACATCGGAACGAGCGCGCTGCAGCAATTTCCCGTTTGGGGTTATTTTAGTACTTCCTACGAGTGCCTCTTTTTAGGGCACACATCCGTGGGACATTAAACAATAACAATTTTGACAGGGGTTTTGGTTTTGGTTTGCCAGGTTCCACACACGTCCCATAAACTGTGCAGCCATGTATTTAAGTCTATTCAGTAACACTCAAAACAATGGTGAGCACCTTTGTGGGTGGAGGGAAGGTCTCTTTGCTTTTTAACATCCGTCGGTGCTCCGCAGGACGGCCGTCTGTGCTGGCTGTGCCTGAAGTGACAGTACGGTCTGTTACACCCATTCCTGCCGCCTTGGCCCTCGCTGTACTCCGCGTAAAACGGACAGTCAATCCCTCGGAAGAAGCCGGTGGATCTTAACATTATCTCCAGATGTTCCTCTCATGCCCGCATAAACGCGCTCAGCCTTTTTTTGTCTACGTAGTTTTAGTCGAACTGCAGAAGGTTGTAGGAGCGACGGAACAATAACAACGTCCCTACGGCGCCATGTTGAATTGGTCAGCAGGAAGGAAATCTCGCGTGATGTTCACTCGAAGCGCGATCCGTAACGTCTTCGCGACACGCTTCGTGTAGAAAGTAGTTAATATCCTACTTTATACAGTTTTCCCAAACCCTGCAATTGTTCGACTGGAACACTGCTCCGTTTATTATACGGGAGTTGCACGAAATTTATGGATTTTTTAAAAAAATATTTATTCATTTATTTTTCAGGACATATCCAGGACCCTAAGCGCACCATTAAAGTTAAGCTAATTATAGAACACCTGGCTGTGCTCTTCATGGTAAGCTTGAAAGTCAAGGAAACGAGACAACGGTTTCAAATTTTTATTTTACAGGAATCTAGCGATTGATTATCTCACATACAGACCTGGGGGAGAGGGGAAGCACACTTTCATTCACACACAGTGACAGCTGTACATGTGGGTCCACCGTCAGACTTCACTGGGAAGATTCATGAGCCGGAGCCTTCATTAGTTAAACACCTGTGCTGCTCCCACTTTTGGGGGGGGGGATGTCTGGGCCATACAGATTTAGCTCAGCATTTTGAGAACTAGGCCAGCTTATTCAGTTTACCTTCTTCGAGTTAGCAGAGAAAAATAAGTGTCTCTCAAACTTATTATGGACTTTAAAGTAGGTCTCAAAATAGGGAACTACTCCTTTAAATGCTGAACTACTCTGTTAATTCGATTAACCTTTCAGTTCGACTCTTCTTTTTTTTAAACAATGCACGAGTTAAACATTTGTGGATAGTTAAAAGCTTTAAGGATTTAAAAACCAGTAGCCTATCAATACGTCATCTTGAAGGCGGTTGGCTGTACCAACCACACTTCCTATATTGCTTTAAAAAAAAATCACAGACCTTCTGGGTCTGATGATAAAGAAAACTTAAAACGCCTCCTAATCTGGTCTTAAGTTATACCTACCTTGAGCTCCACTGGCAAATTTCAGACTAACGCATGGTCATGATTTTTGTGCCCTCCACACAGACGCGGGTCCAATAGGATGCAGCTCTGGCTCTCAGCTTCAGGTGCGCAGCTTAGTAATCAGTGATGCAATAACTGGCGCTCTTTCAGCACGTGAACCTTTGGTTTCAGAGGCCATACATGCTTTTAGGGATAGCATTTAACATTTATTTTAACACAGGGCATCATATATATCCTATACCTGCCCATACTTAGTGTTGTGCAAAGACTTGCAGCTTTTATTCGAGAGGTTTAACAAAACGATTTCATTAACCGTTTAGGAATTACAGTAATTTTGATCAGCAGTCCCCCATTTTCAGAGACTCAAACGTAACTGTGGAATTGACTGACAAGCAGTTTCATTGCCAGGTAAGGCCTGCTCCCTTGTCAATCATGACAAATGAAGTTGAGTCAAAGTGTTGAATTTGTATTTTATAGCTTTTCATTGTAATTTTAAATTTGAGGCCCAAAAGATGTCATTGTGAGTGAAGGGGGCCATCATTAGGCTGAAAAAATCAAATAAACCTATCAGATAGACTGCAAAAACTTTAGGAGTGGCCAAATCAGCAATGCATTACCAAAAAGCCTGAAGACAACTAAAGTGCATGATGACAGAATTATTTCCATGTTTACTTCACATCTAACCAAGTCAGGAACACTCTGAAGGAGGTAGGTGTATTATTATCAGGGTCTACAATCAGGAGACGCCTTCTCCAATGGAAATACAGAGACTTTATAACAAGGTGCAGATCACTGATTACATTCATTAACAGGAAGGCCAGATTAGACTTTGCCAGAATACATTTCAAAGAGCCTGCACAATTCTGTAAAAGCTCACTGGACAGATGAAACCAAGATCAATTTGTACCAGAATGATGGGAAGAGAAAAGTATGGAGAAGGAGAGAAACGGCTCATGATCCAAAGCTTACTACATTATCTGTCAAAAACAGTGGAGGCAGTGTTATGGCGTAGGTGTATATGACTGTTCATAGAACTAGTTCACTAATGTTTATTGATGTTGTGACTGCTGATAGAAGCAGCAGGATGAATTGTGAGGTATACAGGGCTATACTCTCTGCTCAGCCAAATGCTGAAGAACTGATCAGACAGAAGTTCAGTGTAAATGGATGATGACCCAGAGCAAACTGCAAAAGCAGTCCAAGAGTTTCTCAAGGGAAAGAAATGGGATACTGTTCAATTGCCGAGTCAGTCACCCGATCTCAACCCAGCAGAGGAGCTTTTCACTTATTAAATACAAAACTGAATGCAGCTAGACCCGCAAACAAGTGGCAATTCAAGGGGGCTGCAGTAAAGGCCTGGCAAAGGAACTCAAAGGAGGGAACACAGCATTTGATGCTATCCATGGATTCCAGACTTTAGTCACTGACTGCAAAGTATTAAAAACACTCCTTATATTTAAAAAATCTTGGTTTGTCCAGTTAGTTTGAGCCACTAAAGATGGAGGGCTGCACATAAAAATCACTGTAATTCCCAAAGAGTTAATGCAATACTTTTGTTAAACCCCTTGAGTTGCGCCTTCATCACATCTGGATTGTTTGATTTTTAAACTCCATTGTGATGGTGTACAGAGACAAAACTACAAAAAATTTCACTTAAAAAAAATCTGCCTTTATCCAACAAATCATGGACCTTACTGTATGTTTATCATTGGAAGTTTAGCTTCAAACGTAGCAGCTACTGCAGGTTTGAGGAGAGACTCGTCACAGCGTAGGTGGAAATGATCAAATGAATGAGTGGTACATTTAAGTTAGCTAATATTGCTTGCAGCTGTTCCTTTACTACAAAATGACAAGAAAGCAATAAAGCATCATCGATAAAGTGTTTTAAAGATAAAGCTTTTATGTGACCTGATTTCTGTTTAGTAACTTTGGTGAACTGATACTTACATGCTGATTGTTTTTCTGCCTATGATCCTGTTAAAAATGAAGTGAAACAGGAAGCCAGGTAATTACATGGCACTATTATATATTGATATGAAATGGAAACTAGATGCCAATACAGAGGTGAGTGTTTTAAAGGGAAAATACAACTAATAAACGGAAATGGATTTACACCAATAGGCTCCAAAAACAAGGCACAAAAAAGACTACTAAAGATTACTTAAATAGTCTTCAGTAGGCTTTATAGCTTATTAATAAACATGCCCACATGGTTCACGTTAGAAAAGTCCTCCCTTCTAAACCACCCTCTGCAGGCAGGCAGTGCAAAAATAAATTAACCATGTTCTCATGTATAACATTTAAATCTTGTGACTTGAAATTGCATTATCTGCAGCTCACACAAGGTCGAGTTATCATGCCCACTTTCCTTTATCTAGTGGATAATTTTTGCATGACACTGAACTTTTTGTTTCTTCTCCTTTTTGTTCGGCAGATTTCACCGTAAAAGATCTAACTCGTGTAGCATTGAGATTCTTTATGCATGTCGGAGAGCTGGTCAGCAGGGGGAGACCAATACCGGCGCAGTTTCTCGTGGCTCAACACCGCGTTTCCCGAGCACCGCACAGAAAACACACTGGTGTTGCATCATGTATTTTCCCCCAGATCTGTGACGCTTTCTGCTCCGAAAAAAGAAGTTATGCAACAGTTTGAGAATGTGTGTGTTTTGGCCTCTGCTGAAAACCACGTACTTTTTGTGTGAAGTGCTGCTAAAGCACATTTAAGGGGAACGAATTAAATAATCACCACGACATGTGTTATGGTAGCCCAAGTTAACTGGTTTGTTAGCTGAAAACACTTTTATAA
The DNA here is from genome assembly GCA_024447675.2 of Pterophyllum scalare. Lineage (NCBI taxonomy): Eukaryota > Metazoa > Chordata > Actinopteri > Cichliformes > Cichlidae > Pterophyllum > Pterophyllum scalare. The sequence continues at coordinate 99,683 of JAMQGT020012220.1, forward strand.
TATATATTTTAGCTAGTTTAATCAAACATGAGTATCAGTGTTAGGTTGTCCTGATCATCTTAAACTGAAAATATCTGAGCATTATTGTAGGCTCTCATAAATTAGGAAGGACATTTTTTCACCTTTTAAAAATAGTTTTGACTAAACGATTATTCGAGTAGTCAGATTAACCAGTAATGGAAAAAAAAAATCAACTGCTGCAGCCTTTATTATTATCAAGCACAAACAGCAGACTCTGGGGGTCGTTGGTGCTGCTGATTATTCTTATTTTCTTTTGGCAGTGGGTCTGCCAAGGGCACCATTGTCCTGTGGTAGACATTTGGTTACCACACAGCAGTATTATTGTTCTCACTCTCCCTTATACATGAACTTTTGACCAAACCCAGCTGATCTTGCTTAAGTTATTCTGGTAACCTCTCTTGAGACATTTCCATATGCACAGCTGGCTGTAACCATAGGATGTCAGATCCTGCCTTGCAGCCATGCTGAAATCATACACCGTTTTTTTTTTAAAGTTAATTCAGCAGAAGACATTTTTGTGCCTCCGCGGGGACCGTGAGGTGGCTCGCTGAAGTTCCAGCTCTTGCAGCCGGTTGCATCAGTCTCGTCTCGCTGCGAAGAGCGCCCCCCACCGCTCCTGCAAGCGCGACTAAACGCATCGTGAAACTGCCGTCAGGTTTGAGAAACATTTACCAACAGCCAAGGGCCGTGACGCAGCGCACATATCAGGGAGCGTTACAGATACAGGGATTTACAGCAGAGATTCAGGTGAAACGGCCTCAGCCTTGGCCCAAAGGTACGCCTACTAGTTAATATGAAACTAGAGAGAGCGCAGGGAAAGTACAGCTCTTTCACTTTCCTGGATTCAAGACCAAAAAAAAAATAAAAAAAGACAAGAATGCCGTTCAAAGCATTTTATTGCATTTTTTTTTTTTTTTAGAAAAACAATACAAAATGTCATAGCAACTGTCATAAATGTTGCCTCGGGTGAACTGCAATCATTCACATGGTACAGTAAAGTGCTTATTTTAAATCAAAATACCTTGTACTACAGGAAGTATTAATTTGAAGCGTCTTCCCATGAACACAATGGGCTTGGGGGCGATTCAGACAGTTTGAAAAGAAATAAAAAATAATCAGGCGTCAACTCAAATTGCTTGGACTGTCTCTGTATAAACAGAATAACTCAACACCATGCCCATGAGAAGGAACTATTTATATACCATCTGATCTGTGTTGCTAGATCATAAATGCTTTTGCCTGCAGGCTACATTCAGATTGTGGGGAGACTGATGGTACTATCCATTTGAATGACTGAATTTTAACACTATGTCAGTGACATTATATATATATATATATATATATATATATATATATATATATATATATAAATTGAGAGGCTGAAGGATATCACTTTGTCCCCGTTCTCCCAATAAGAGGCAGTCCCCTGCCCCCAAAAAACCCTACTGCCATTCAGCAGACCCAGAAAACCATTATACTGGTCAGGATATGGCCACAGTGTGCGTTTGAGTATTAAACCCCATTCAAAGACAGGGACCAACTCAGTTGTGTGAACCCCCCCAAAAAAGGCAGAATACTGAACTGTATATTTTCAACCCCCCACCCCAAAGATTGCCTTGATCATTAGCTTAATGCTTTGAGATTACCAATAGCAAAGTAGTTTCCAAAAATGGAGAAGAAACAGCTGCATACACAAATTCAAGTAAGTCTTATTATAAGACATAAACCCTCATAACTATGCATCTGTAGAAAGGTATTCTTAGAACTATTACAGTGTCCTATTATCAGAATAATGGGTCATCTGACACCATTTCCAGAGTACCGTTGCTGCAGTGCTGCCAACAGGACATGGACAATCAAAGTTCCCCACTTATCACTGCTAGGTTGTGGATCATATGTTCAATGTCATGACTTGAACCCTCTTTGGTGAAATGGCTACAGTGCTGATAGACATCACCAGTCCATTACCTGTCAGTTTCAGAATGAGCTTTAACTTAATCTAATTAACAAAGATTATTGCCAACACAGGGTGGGAAATGAACATGTACCAGCCGCTGACATAACGGTTCCCATTCACCAACCACTTCATAGTAAATTTTTTATTCCGTGTCTGAAATGTACCAGCCACTTTCATGTTTTACCACATTTTGGCTGGTTGGCTATTTCCCACCCTGCTCACATAAAATAAAATAAAACTTAAAAACTTGCCTTCACTGGGCACGAACGCTCCAGATCAACTTAAACTTTCTCCATTTTACCTCACACACACACACACACACACACACACACCACATACTTTGAACTTTAAAAAAAAAAAAAAAACATTAAAAAAACAACATCAACAACAAAGAGGAAAATATCTGGTGTTTCACCTGAACTGAACAGCACCTGCATGAAAAATCACCATGTAGAAAAAGAAAGAAAAAAAAAAAGCTTATTAACAGCCATACATAAAAATAATCAGTGTGGCACATTGACATGGAGTTTTCAAACTTGAGAAATAAAGTAAACTTAATACAGCTAAATGTCTGAACTTTTTTTTTTCTTTTTATGGAATGTTTTTCCTTTTTTGTGTTTATTTTTTATTCATTTTTTTCCTGCAAAATCCCATTCTGCCTCTAATGTTTAAAGAAAATCAGTGATGTCATTCTGGAAGTGGTGCATGTCATTAGAGACAATGTTGACACCTTGGAGGAAGATGGTCCAAATAAATGTTAAATGTATTTGTATTTCAACAAATGACAGTCTGGTCACATCGGGCAAAATGTGCTTTTTAACCCCCTTTACAGGAGTTCAAACCTTTACTGCCAAAATATTTAAGGTTAAATCTAATGCATAAATTGATCTGTAGAAAAAAAAAATATATATAAAAAAAATTATACAAATTCTGGTTGTAGCAAGGGACATGTCAAATTCTTTACAATGAAAATAACACTGACCCAGTTCACTTGCGTAGCCATTTTAAGTACTGTATAAGTCGCCCATACAAATAAACCAGATATACAAGCAAAGCTTGTTTTTCCAGGTGGCCAAAAAACATGACAAAGTCCAATGAATTCTCTACTTTTAGATTAGCCCAATAGCAACTGGTTATTTGGAAGTAAAGGAAAACTGCATCAATTGATGCAGCAGCAAGTCATAGCTGGTCAGGTACCAACATCCACTGCCCGTAAAGCAATAAGTGCATGGCCAACAAGCTGGATAAGTGCGCATTTCATCTCAGACATTTATAGAAGAGTCAATTGTAAGGAATTCATCTTAAATGGAGGAAAGAAAAGAAAAGAAAAGAAAAGAAAAAAAAAAGACTTCGAAGAGTCCCCAGCCACATATTGAACCGCGCGCCTCAGGCACGGACAGCATTGGCTTACAGCCCTTCCAACCCTTTATACACTGAATCCTTTCAAGACAGGAACAGCCTTCATCTTGGCATATTGCATAAGCTTGTACGCATGTGCAGATGGGCCATTCATGCATATACATACAAGCAAAGAAAACATTCCAGATAACTTAATTCACAGTGGATCCAGTTGTAATGTGGGAGCAGCACAACAGGTTGTCCTTTGGTGTCAGAGCTTAGTTTTGTAGATCAATGTTCTGATTTCTTCTGAACTGAGTTGTATGAGGAAAAAAAATCCAATATAACTTAGAAAATACTTTGCTGTCCAACAAATCATTAACTGGCCCTCCTCCCCAACCTGGAAGTGCACATAGTTGTGTTTGCTATATGCAGGCCCTGTGCTGATGTGCTTCAGAAGTGCTGGAGAAGGGCAGAAGGCATTTAGAGGAAGGGCTGCAAGCAGCATCTCCCTTTACAGCTGGCAAGAGAACCTGAATAGCAGAGGAACCAAGGCCAGAGAGGGGCCAGAACTGAGGAGGAAGAGTCTCAGGGCAGTCTTGGATCAGGACTTGAATCTTAACGGAAGGTCGGAAAAGTTCAGGCACAGTCTCCCACGATAACGAGAGGGGCCAAGAGCTGACGAAGCTCCGCAGCAGAGACGGGCCCTCCCTTCGGCTGGCTGCTTCGCTGCCTACGCCTGGCCAGCTTGGAGTTAGAAGGAGGAGAGAGGCGCACAGAAGAGCCAGTAGCAGTAACAAAAAACTGGACTTCCTGCTGCTGCTGCTCTTCCATGCCGTCCTGTTCAGCCAGCTGCCGGTTCACAGCCATGGCTTTATCTGCAAAAACTGTAAGATCCCTGGCACTGCTGGTTCTAATGGGGAAAATGAGGAAAATAGAGAATATATTAAATTGTGATCAAAGTAAGTATAAAGTTGGAAATATTTAATGTCAAAGTGTCTTCTTATAGCTGTAGCTCTTGAATTCTCACCTCTGATGTAAGATGGATGTTGGCAAAGTGTCAGATGCCCCCTGAAAATCAAAGACATGTTTTTTGAGTTAAGAGTTTTGTTTGAACAACCTTAGTCTGTCATTTGTATAAAATGCAAAAGTGGCATGCTGGATTCAAACTTACCCCTTGCACCCAGGGGTGCTGTAGCACCTGACTGGCACTCAGACGGCTTTTGGCATCCCGAACCAGAAGTTTGGATATCAGGTCTTTGGCACTTGAGGAGATGTGAGCCCAGTCTTTTTCTGGAAACTCGTATTTTCCTTCCTGGATACTCTCAAATAAAGTGTTCTGGAAACAGATAAAGACATTTGTAAATGTCACTTGGCCCTGAACTGAGAAATTTTATATTTTACCACAAATTTTCATTGACTAAAAAATAAACAAAACTGAAGGGATGAATGAATGCATGAAGTCTAACCTGGCAGGTGTGGCAGGGTTCCCCCAATTCCCAGCCACAGTCACCACCACAGCGGCCTACGAATGGTGGATAGCCACTCAGCATGATGTAGAGAATGACTCCAAGGCTCCACAGGTCACAGCGCTTGTCGTAAATTGTAGCTTCTTCACTGAAGGCCTCAACTACCTCAGGTGCCATGTACTCTGCTGAGCCACACTGAAGAGGAACAAGAAAACCAGTGTATTAGCCCCAGGGGGAAGAAAAAGCAGAGTACGCCACCAAAGACTTAAACTGCAGGAAAAAGGCTTTGCTTGGCTGCTGCCACATTCTTTCACTCAGATGATACCTCGTGGTTCTAAGTGTTAAAGCTCAGGGCCCACTCTTGGCCTGTGGGGCGGGGGCAGTCTATGTGACAGTCACATGATTATCTGCAGTGATGGGTTCATTTAAAATCTATCATACAGCTTTTCTCAGTCCGTTGAACACTCCTTAGTAGGAACGTGTTATGAGACAGGTTTGTGTGGGTAGACAGCAAGTCGTGACTCACTGCTTTGATCAGCAGCTGTACAGCCCAGGCAGAATTTGAGGGCAAGGACAGACTCAACTCTGCCAGTGCTTTGTTATGTAGCTAGGAAATAAATTAGGCCAAACCCTGAGCATGGAAAAGAGGATTGGCTGTCCCACATAGCCAGAGACTGGGCTGAGCCCTGGTAGGTTACATAACTTGAAAACACAAACAGCAAGTACTGTTTTAATACTTTGAGGAGGGAGGAAAAAGCAGGTTGTTGGTTCAGCAGGACACGGATCATGTTCATTTCTGAGAACCTTTATACTATCATTCATTCCATCTATGGGGCACATGTTTACATTGAGCAGGCATCTATTGTGTCCCAGTACCATAAACCAGCTGTCGCCTTACTCCACCCCCAACCTTATGTAATGACGTTTGCTGCACAGGAATTTCATTTCAGACAAAGCTGCTTCTGTCAACAAAAATCCCAACCCCCATGTTTCTGCCATCATCATGTCTAGGGCAACTGCTTACACAGACAACCCTCCAGGATTGAAGCCAAATGCAGCTGCCACACACGGATACAAGACATGGTGCAGGATAGATGTTTTTGCCAAGCAAGGTGATTTGAAACTGAAGAGTAATGCAAGAGCTGTATTATCAAAAACAGCTATCAAGGCTAATCTTGTTTAAAAGCTGCTCTAACACCCTCCAATCATATACAAGTCAGGACACGGATAGCCAGTCTACAACTGCCTGCTTCTGATAAGAGCTGTAAGAGGGCAGTCAAATAACCGTAATCATGGTTCTATGGCACAGACTTAAATCTAAACTTGCATTTTTTCTTCCTGTGCTACTGCTGCAGACACCTTGCAAACTTGCATCAGTCACATCCTCCCCAAACCTTTTACGTAAGCTGCAGAGAGCGGTTAATCAGCTGCCGTTACCACAGGATTTGTTGGTATTGCAACCTGGGGCTTTCCTGAGACCATGTGACTAGTCACGCCATACTGACAGCACTGATGACACACACCTGCTGCTGTTTGTAAACTAAAGGATTATCAGGAGAGGCTTACAAGAAGAAGACTTGTTCTGTCCTCAAGAAACTGCACCTGCCTCTGTGACAGGTACAAACAAGCAGTTTCCTGAATTAACAGTCTAAGCTGCTTGCATGTAGCGTCTTCGTGTTGCAATTCCACCCAGTTTCCAACTCCTACATGTAAGCCATGACATTCAACCAGTCAGATTTATATCTTGCTGAGCAGACAGGCCAGCAATCACTGGTGCAGAATTCCTAGTAGACTAAAATAAGCCTTTTCCTAGAAAGGTCCTCTGAGTCCCCATTATCCCAATTTACACTACACAGCACCACCACATTTCCAGTAAACTTAACACATTGCAGGAAACTATGCTTTAAATGCAAAAGTGTGCATATTGTGCAACAGCAAGAGTAGGAATGTGTGTAAAACGGGGGCCCAGTGAGAGTGCCATTCCTGAGATGAAAATCATAACATTGTTCCTGTGATCAAGCAAAGAAAACAAGCCAGAGCGCATGAGCAGACTGGGATTTTGTACCTCCCAGTTATCCTCCCCCTCCCACTGCTCTATCCAATCACATCTCAGTTGCCATGTGTGGGAGAAAAAGACTAAAATTTCTAGAACAAGCCTTATGCACAGCCATTGTATGAAGAACATAAAGAAAGCGCAGACCAGCACAAGTGTGGTTGGGGCCAGTGGGCGGAGACTGAGCTGAAAGAAGGTTGGATGGTTTGTTTTTTTCCCTCTCACACCACCGAGAGAAAGGAGAAATGAGCAAGAGTGTTTTTGTTTCACTGCGACTCCTTCATACCACAGGACACGACCTTGTAAAAGTTATCCTGTACCCTGCAGTATTACATTCCAAGGCTATCACACCACATCCTGTCCACAGGAGGCTTTTTTACCCCACCCAAAGATCACTTTAAATACATTACTGGATCAACTTAACCTCAGAGTGATTCTGATTTAAGACTAAACATATGACACGTCTTGGCTCCAAACCATCTCCCATTCATCAAGTCCAGGGATGGGCTTGCCATCTATTATTTCTGCATAAGGAAGATGAAGTTACCAGTGTAGAAACCCCCCACCCACCAAATCACACTGCTGAGGGCTGAACCGCTATCCTTCACCTGCTCTGGTCCATCTATTCAGCACACTAGACAACTAGCAGACACAGCAAGTGTTGACATAAGTAGAAAGCTTGCCAGTTCAACTTTACCACTCCTCTTTGAGGCTGCGAGTTCCCTGCGGTTCTGGACACTGTTCAGAGGTATTGCTTTGTGTTGTGACGACAGTGAGGGTTAAACATTTATAACCCCCCCCCCCCCAACTCAAACTCATGGTCCTCAATGTTTGCTACTGATTAGACAACATTAAATGGATGGATATCCTTCCAATGTTAACACGCTGAAATATCCAGCATAAGAGGAATGTAAAATTTGGGACATTCAGGAAGCAATCCATGCCCTTTCAGAGAAACTGCACAGCAATGAACTAGTGTAACCTCCAGATTCAGTTAACGCCACTGAGGATTGCCCAACGATCAGCCAGTTAGGACCTGGTAAACATTTTTACAGCCTCTTATCCACAGCAGGGAAACAAACTGCTGTATCATCTTATCTGACCAAGACTATGACTGATTAATAGATTCCTGGATTTTGATCAGCAATCAAAAATAATCAGCTGCCTTACGTTGCTTTCCTCCAAAGATTTAAGGGCCAAATTGTTATTTAGTGTTATTCTGGACCATTGTGATTGTTAGTGAATAACTGGTCTCACATTCTTACCAGTTCAGAGTCCCTCTTGCCCCATCCCTCAGCTTCTAACTCAATTTTCAAAACTATGCAGTTAGTGCAGGAGGGCTCAGAGTTGGTTTAATGAAGGGCTTAAAAAATTGGAAAATGAACTTACAGGGGTGAGGAGCTCAGGGGTGGAGATGGGTGAGCTGTCACTGTTTAGCTTGATCCCACTGCCTAAGTCAAAATCACAGATCTTGACCGGGGATATCTGAGAAGAAAAGCAGAATGTGTTCAGACTACTCAAGAAAACATGTCACACTTTATAATTTCTAACCATATTAGCTGACCTCTGAAACATGTTTAGGCATAAATATATCTGCAGTAAACTCACCTTGTCTGCACTCTCACAGAGAATGTTTTCAGGTTTCAGGTCTCTATGTGCCATTCCTAAAAAGGATCAAGGAAAGCATCTTTGTAGCATATGTATAATAAAGAAAAATCTAATGCACAATTTGGAGCATGTAAGCAAATGTGAAACTAGGATTTTGTCATCTCAACATCCTGAACAAGAAATAATGCCAATATGCTTCCTTTATGCAACTATAAAGTACACTGTATTCAATTCTTATCTACTGTATTAAAAGCCATCTAACTGTACACATCCTTGGGGTTGTTGTATCTTGAGATCAAGAACAATAATACCGCTTGCCATTTTGTACAAGTGGCCTTACCCTTGTTATGAAGGAAATCTAGAGCGCTAGCGATGTCCTGCACAACAAGACAGGCTTCCTGCTCACTGAAGTGCTGTCTCTTGTGAATGTGTTCCAAGATTGACCCTGAGATGGAGACAAATAAGTCCATCAGCTCTATTTAAAGGTTAGAGGTCTTCCCACGCACAAAAAGTAGCAGTGGAATTCCCTGTAAACTAGCAGCCATAATTTACTAACCTCCTCTGAGCTTTTCAAACACCAGGTAGAATTTGTCTTCCTCTTCAAAAAACTCCACCAGCTCTAGTATGTTTCTGTAGAAAACAGAAGAACTGAGTCATCTGAAGTCATGACAATGACTAAGGGGCTTTATGACAGTAAGATACAGCACAACTATGGTCACTTAGTCTGTAGTTCTGCCTCCATATGTTTGTCAAGTGGCTTTATTTTCATCAGGACAGCAGAAAGTTACCTGTGGCCCTGGCACTGGTAGAGCATCTCAACTTCACGAAAGACACGACTGCGGCTGTGACCCGGCCTTTTCTCAATGATCTGCAACAGAAAAGCATTAAGGTTGAGCCACTTTATCCAAAAATAACCCACTTTTAACAGACCTCCATGTTTTTATACGGCAGAGGGAGGACAATTCTGAAAGTACTCAGATAGTTGAAGAAAAACTGAGCCCATCTTAGTATACATATTTGCGTTCATGCCACCCCCTCTCACTGCACCACAAAGCCCACTTGTGGCTGTGTTTAACGGAAAGCAGACAGCATAGAACACATTATACGTTCCATATGCAGTGCCCTATAATCAGCTTCCTTACAAACATTTTTTCCAGCTTGCCAACCTTTATCCTACCCTGTGACACAGTTGCGAAGATAGTTTAACCTACTTTCAGCAATGCCTTCCATACCAGAGACGGAGAGGAGTAAGAATGAAGTCCCAGCATCTATAAATAACCTTTATGTATGACCCATATGTAAACCTTAAGGAGCCATAAGTGCTCCCTTCAAAGCCTCCCACGACCTAATCCAAAATGTTTACAATAACCAAAATATGCTCTAAAAATAGCCAAGCTGCTGGCAACTAAAGCACTGAGGGGGCCACCAGCTGCACAATGCCCTGCCAAGAGAGACAGAGATAGACTGCTGACACCAAAGCAAAAAACCTGAATTTTCCAGCTCTGGTTTGTTATTGTGTGTTTGGGAGGCTGTGCATGCTTCTCTTCCTGGTAGCTGGATTACAGCTGCTATTGAAGCCCACTGGGGCCAGAGCTGCAGTGTGTGTCTAGGATTAATACACAGACAAGAGGCCTGTGAGCAGTCCAAAGCCTGTGTACTGTTCGAGTCTGAGTCAGCAGGACAACAATCAGCTCACCCTTTCCTGACCGCAACATAAAATTCCCACCCTGATAGATGTTTAGATATAGAAACTAAGATTGACAAATGCAATACAATCTGAAATGGGTGGACGCTGTTTTTAAAGAGATAGATTTAAGATCGTTTATCCAAATCACAGCTTGTGAACCAACAGCCTGCTGAAAAATGAGGCTTTGCTGCAGGTTCTAACATCAACGCAGGCTTGTGAAATAATAGCTTTAAGCAGGATTTGTTTAGGAGTCTTCAGTCATGGCCTCTGTGCGTCTATGGGTGTCTGAAGCTTTTGTTGCATTTGTAACAGAGAGCCCACACATGCAACTCAACTGTCTGGAGGGGGAGGGGAGAGACAGGACATCTGGCAGGAGCAGTCTGAGTCCCCTCTGACTCCCAGCAGACCTCCGATAACTACAAAGCATCATACCTCCTCCCCCAGAAATGCGGCATCCCAAGGGATCCAAACCAAACCACTCTGGGATAAACACTAACTGATCACAGTCACATGAGGATCTGTGCACAGTGCCTCTGAAATATTAATTAGAAAGAAATGGACACTTGCACTGAAGAAGCAGCCTTTAACTCAGCTTTGTTCCAAACATTGTCAGAATCAAAGAGTAAATGGGGATTAATTGTTATTTGTGCTTATGTCCAGTGTCCAAATGGGATTTCAAAAGAAAATATGGACTAGCTGGACTTTTGTACACTTAAGCAAAAAAAAAAAAAACAAAAAAAATGAACATTTCACAATGTTTTATTCCTAAAATAAGGAAGTAAATTTGTGAAAATAAAGGAAGTTCCCAGAGTCAAAACATGTTGGTACAAGTCCTTACACCATTCAAAAAGGAAATAGAAAAGTAACTGTACAGAGCGAGAACAAAGCAGTGTAAACACACTAGGTCACAACCCTCACCCATCACCCCTCCCTCTTTCCTTCTATGGGTTTTGTTTTGGCACAGCTAGTGGCACACAATGTTCTCTCTGCTAGCGTCCTCTGTAGGCAACACAGTTAAAGAAAAGGGGTGGGTATATCCCTTCCAGCTCTCTGATAGGCTGACAAACTACAAAAAACAGTGAGGGGGAAGTGTCTATCAACAGCAGCTAGTCTTGTACACTCAAAAAGTGCAGCACTAAGCACAACAGAGGGAAGTCTGCAGAAAACCACTACAGAGGGCTGAAATGAGGGGAAAAAAAAAAAAAAAGGCATCCAGTCTCAGGCCAAAATTTGTTCCTCAAAATTTCTAAACAATTAGTAGTGACAAGAAAGCAGCACTGATGTATTGATTTGTATTCTACTCCTCAAAAACATCTCAGGGTTCAGAGCCTCTCTATACAAAAGGATTTCATTACACAATACACTTCTTGGAGTTAACTGTACAAGTGGCCAATATTTGACATACATGGCAATGTCTTACCTTTACAGCATACTCTTTGTTGGTGATGAGGTTGATGCATGTTTGCACTCTGGCATAAGCGCCCTCTCCTAACACCTCTTCCTGCAGTCTGTAGACATCTGTGGAAAAAAACAGAAGGTTAGGAAATACTCGATTATATGAAAGAAAGAAAAAATTAATAGTTTATGCAGATTTTTGTTTACACAGCTGTTTTTACGACAAATAAGAATGAGAGCTTTTACCCTCAAATCTTCCAGAGAAACTGTCAGTTGCCCGGCAACGCTTTTTCTTCTTGTTTCTCTTCTTGGCATCGGGGATGTCAATAGGCTGACTGGAAGGCATGTCTGTCAAAACAGAAGTGCCTACATTACCATCAGACATTGACAGAGGAACCCAAACAAAGCCAAAAGACTAAGAGAAACTAGGGAGAAATTAAGGGTTATCAGATTTCTGGATTATTCTAACAGAATTCAGACAAACGTTACTGTATTCAAAATACCCAAGTCATAAAACTCACCATGTCTTGGGGAAGAATCAAAATTAAATGATGACTCAATAAGATGGGATCCATTTTTAGTGAAGTCCTCTGCTTCAAAGGGGTTTTGCCCCTAAGGAGTAAATAACAAACATGACATTTGATATGGTATCCAATCTCAGCGAACCACGCTGATGAGAGCATCCACTGTCAGTCATTACAATTCCTAGACTGAGAGGCTGACACATTTTCATAATCAGGGATATCTGCTGCACCAACACAAGATGATCCATCCAAGGCCCACAGCCGTCTCCCTTGGTCATCTTTCAACTATTAGCTGTCACATACTCAAACCATACATTCATCAGCTGCACATGCACATGTCAGCAGGAAGTATACCATGTTTGTCAGCCAGAAGATGTGTTTATCTATAGCTAGGTGAAGCCCCTTCTCATATGTTGCCAAACGTGTTCTGATTACAATCTTCCCAAAAGGAGTGACAGCAGCTCGAGCTATCCCTGGATAGACTTCCAGCTCACCTTGAAGGAGCGGTGGAATCCGGTGACTTCGGCGATCTTGTTTTGCACCATTTTTGCTTCGATTTGAGGTGGTTTTTTCCAATCAGGATATGCGGCGGCAGTGTTTTTGGGGGATATCAATTTGCACTTCTCCGAAACAGACAAAAAATCGTTTCAGAGAGAGTCGCAAGTGATCACACTGCGCTAGCTGGTCAGCCTGGTGCGGCGCTTTAAACGGGAGCCCTGTGGACGCAACAAAAAGAGACCCCCAACGTTACAATCCACAGCAAAAAAAAAATTTCCCCGATTCTGGACAACTAAATAAGCGCTTAGTCAAACAGCGAACTGACTCATTTGTCACATGTGCCAGCAACAACGATGCTTCCATTCAGCAAGTCCTTCGGTTAGTAACACACAGTTAAGCATGAGTACAGATCATTAAAAACATAGCAGACTGCCTGATAAATATATGTGGAAGCCAGCTGCAGGAAGGCTAACAACCGCTTCTCCAAACACACACACACACACACACACACACACACACACACACACATAAACACACACACACACACACACACACACACACACACACCTCTCTCCAGTTAATATTTACTACATAACTGGCAAAAGCTAGTTGACCGTTCTGACAAAATTAACTTTAATGTCAGACAACAAAAGGTTAGCCAGCGGCTGCGAAGACGCTCGAAAGCAGCCGCTTTTAGCATTTAAAGGGCATAATAACGCAGGTACAGCAGCTTCTTTTCTTAACTCACCCCGTTGTTAAGTTTTATAGCTCCAGTGTTAGCGTCGTTGCTTGACCCGCTGCTTGGACAGCCGCAGAGGAAGTCAAGGGGGGAATATCGCTGTTAGTTTGTGCGTGGAAGGTGGTTGAAAAGAACAAGCTGGGGTGTTTTTATAACCTCCCCTGACTCCACCCTCCCGAGGACTGCGTCACCAGCCTGGACTGATCACATGCTTTCTAGAAAAGGCCATTGTGGGGCAGCGTACCGTTTCGTTACGTTGAAGCATTCTTTACCTCTTCTTAAGGAAAAACAACCTCAAAAAGCCTTTTAATTGTGGCAAATAATAAGCATAACTTAATAAGATCGGCCATTTAAAAAGTTTAATATGGTCTCAGTTGAAATTTAGCATGTATTTTAGGAAAGGTTGTAAGAAACAAAAGAGTATCATACACGAATTGGTATTCAACCAGTGAGCTCTGTTTTGTTTCGGAGGGGGTAGGGCCCTAAGGCGGGACTTATGGAAGAACAAAACGACGCATACGTGCACGTAGGCACAGTGAGCGCGTCCCACGGCTGTTTTGGTGGAAGGGGAGGTCGACGGACGCGAGGAGAGATAGCGCAACGTGCAGCAAACGAGATCTGCAAGTTTCCAGTGTGAAACCGTTTGGCTCACATCATCTGTTTATGCTGCTTAAGTTGTACGTCAAAGTCACGATTTAATTATTAGCTCTGCTTAAAAACGCAGCTTCAGTGTATAAACAGGTAGTGTAAGCAGCAACACCCCCACCCCACCATGTTTGTGTGTCTCAAAAACTGACTAGTCTACATTTAAAATGACTTCACTCTTAAACCGAGAGATGAATGACCACGGACAGGGTGTACACCGAAATCCCCGTCTGAGTCACGGCACCCAGCTCCCTCACACGGATTGGGTCAGTGCCATGCCTTCAGCTGCTGCGGTACTTCACTGTCGCACACAAACGCACATGCACATGGTCTCATGCAATGTTTCACGATACACCCTAGAATGAGACTACGATTTACTTTGAGCTGCACAATGTACTGGATGCAGCCAGCCTCATTGATTTTTTTTGTTGTTGTTGTTGTTGCTGGTTAAAATACATACGTACAACTGGCCTGCACACTATATGTACTGTTCTTTTATTTAATCTAAATAATGTATGGTTTTTAAAAGACACTATAAGTGTACTAACGTATTCCTAAAAGGTGAATACACATTACTTGCAGCCAATCATCTCCAATATTTCAATTTTGATCAGTCTCAAGTTGCTATTTGAGGATATTTTGTAGATTTTAAGATAGCTAAATATGTTTCTGTACATTTTAAATGCACTCAAAACACGTAACACCTTTCATATCCTGTTTGGTTATGCATTCCAAAGAAAATTTCAAGCTTGAACCTCTGACCTTTTGTGAGAAGCTGACATGCACGTTTTCCAAACTGATGAGAAAGCTGTTTATACCAAGGTGGGGGCATTGTGCCGTGGTTGTGATAATGAAAGAAATCCAAGAATCCTCACGACGCAAGAAATATGTGTGATCTCTCAGCCCATCTGCTAATTGTGAGATGCCACAGCAGTGTTACCACAGATGTGATATGCTCATATAGGGGCAGGTATTTAAACAGGCTCGGTAAAGTGCTTTTTGATAATAATTTTCCATGTTTTCCCTTCATGAAGTTCAGATAACTACACACCATCTTAGAAAGTTGCCCCTTTATGTACTAGAAGTGCTCATGTTTTGTTGCACCGTGTACTTTGTCCTAAAACTCAGTTTCCTCAGTTTTTTCTTTTTCTTTTTTTTTTTACTGCATATAATCCCCAGTTTGGAGGCCCGCTTTAGTATTCATGTATTGGGTATCTTAGTTAAAACCATGTAAGGGTTGTTCCACAAGTCGGCTGTCTTGTAACTGGATGCTCTTCCTCTCCTCCTCCTCCTCCTCCCCCTTTCACCTTCTACCCCTAAAACACAAGCCCAATAGTAGCAAACATTACGTAAGCTGTTGGCCGACGATCCCTAGCCAGGAGCACATGGTGTAGTCGCGGAGTTTAGTAGGAAAACAAGATCACACTTCCAAGTGCAGGGAGTGCATGGGATGGGTCTGTGTCACTACAGGTCAAAAGGGAGTGGGACAGGCCGTGAAACATGCCTTCAGGAGACAGCAACTTTTTATCACGTTAAAAGAGTTAATTCAGGAGATTATCCCAGAGCAGATAGTTGCTTTTAAGATCGATATTATTTCATTTGATACGTGATTTAACAGAGGTGTGTCTCTATTGTTGTGCTCTGCAACAGCCTTGTAATGTGTGAAGATACTCGTAAAGCCTTGGGACAATCACAGTATTTTGCTGCTGTTCCATCTACAAACATTATTGCCCCATCATAAAACGTCCTCATGCTGTTTAAGATCGTTGTTGTTTGATAAATGTCTGAAACCTATTCAGACTCTTGTAGAGCTGCTCAGCAGGTGAATGTTATATTTAAGGAGTTAACATAGTCATTCAAGTACATTCTAAACTGTGCTAATCAAAGCCTACGCTTATATGACCATGACAGCAAAAGGAAACTATAAAGCTATGCATTTAATACATACCACTGCTCAAAAAAATTAAGGGAACACTCAAATAACACATTCTAGATCTGAATGAATGAAATATTCTCATTGAATACTTTGTTGTGTACAAAGTTGAATGTGCTGACAACAAAATCACACAAAAATCATCAATGGAAATCAAATTCATTAACCAATGGAGGCCTGGATTTGGAGTCACACACAAAATTAAAGTGGAAAAACACACTACAGGCTGATCCAACTTTGATGTAATGTCCTCAAAATAAGTCAAAATGAGGCTCAGTATTGTGTGTGGCCTCCATGTGCCTGTATGACCTCCCTACAATGCCTGGGCATGCTCCTGAGGAGGTGGCGGATGGTTTCCTGAGGGATCTCTTCCCAGACCTGGACTAAAGCATCCGCCAACTCCTGGACAGTCTGTGGTGCGAGACATGATGTCCCAGATGTGCTCAATTGGATTCAGGTCTGGGGAACAGGCGGGCCAATCCATAGCTTCAATGCCTTCATCTTGCAGGAACTGCTGACACACTCTAGCCACATGAGGTCTAGCATTGTTCTGCATTAGGAGGAACCCAGGGCCAACCGCACCAGCATATGGTCTCACAAGGGGTCTGAGGATCTTATCTCGGTCGGTTTCTAACCGTTTGTGCAGACACATGCACATTTGTGGCCTGCCGGAGGTCATTTTGCAGGGCTCTGGCAGTGCTCCTCCTGTTCCTCCTTGCACAAAGGCGGAGGTAGCGGTCCTGCTGCTGGGTTGTTGCCCTCGTACGGCCTCCTCCACGTCTCCTGGTGTACTGGCCTGTCTCCTGGTAGCGCCTCCAGCCTCTGGACACTATGCTGACAGATACAGCAAACCTTCTTGCCACAGCTCGCATTGATGTGCCATCCTGGATGAGCTGCACTACCTGAGCCACTTGTGTGGGTTGTAGAGTCCGTCTCATGCTACCACAAGTGTGAAAGCACCACCAAAAAGTGACCAAAACATCAGCCAGAAAGCATAGGTACTGAGAAGTGGTCTGTGGTCCCCACCTGCAGAACCACTCCTTTATTGAGTGTGTCTTGCTAATTGCCAATAATTTCCACCTGTTGTCTATTCCATTTGCACAACAGCATGTGAAATTGATTGTCAATCAGTGTTGCTTCCTAAGTGGACAGTTTGATTTCACAGAAGTTTGATTTACTTGGAGTTATATTGTATTGTTTAAGTGTTCCCTTTATTTTTTTGAGCAGTGTATTACCCTTTTTATTTTTAAATTTTATTTATTTATTTATTTATTTTCAGAAGGATTGGGTGGCACGGTGGGGCGGTGGTTAGCACTGTTGCCTCACAGCAAAAAGGTCCTAGACTCAAATCCATCCTGATGCCGTTCTGTGTAGAGTTTGCGTGTTCTCCCTGTGTCTGTATGGGTTCTCCCTGGGTACTCCAGCTTCCTCCCACAGTCCAAAGACAGGTTAGGTTAATTGGTGATTCTAAATTGACTGTCGGTGTGAATGTGAGCATGAATTAGCCCTGTTGACCTTTCTAGGGTGTACTTGGCCTCTGGCCCTGTGACAGCTTGAATAGCCCCCCAATCCTGACCCTGACTTTCATAAATGGATGGATGATGGTTAGAAGGAGACAGGTGTGTTGAAAGGTCCTCAGGTACACTGTCTAAAACAGCAGGATTTATTGGAAAAACATTTCTGTGCTATTTGTGCATAAACCATATGGGTCCATGTCCGTAAAAAGGCAGTTGTACTTGCAAATGTTTTCACCAAATGCATGTCTGGCACGTACAAATACAACTCCCAAAGGCCATGAGGATTATGGAGCAACACACAGTCAGCAGCCTTGTACTAATTTGCAATTAAGTTGCATGCTTTTCCTAAGCAGTTAGGTTGCAACACCCCAGAACCCAGAGTGCTCCCTTTTCTAAGCAAACTTTCCTGAACAAAGTTCTTAGAAGGAAACAGCCACAAGCTAGGAAATATAATCTCTGGCAGAAATGGATGTGCCTGGGACGTTCCAGAAAGAGAAAAAAAAAGCACAAGACCAATCACATTATTCCAGTATCCAGCAATTGCTCTGTGAGTTGCCAAAAAAATGTTACAACACCAGTTGTTTTGCCCGAACCTTGTTCCATTTCTGCCGCAGGGAACCCTTTTGTGTTCTGTTTTTCTTTCTTTCTTTCTTTCTTTTTTGCACTTTGCTCTTGTTACATAACTGTGTATAACAAAGGGTACTGATATGAATCTGGTTTCTAAAGTCTTATTTTCTCATTTCATACAGGGAGAGGCTAAAACATTAGTTCTTCCCTTGTACCTTCAGTCTGGGCAGCAGCACTTGTGTCACTTCTTAGTTTCTAAACAATGTACTGAAATATAAAGTTGTAATATTTTTAATAAGAGCGTCATCATCGTATACATTTCATTTTTACCCTTTCTCCACCCCCAACTCTTACAGCACTTTCCCTTAAATAAAACATTGTAGCACTATTTAACCACCATGCTCCCTTTTAGAAACCTTTGTTGAAGGAGTAGCTTTGAGGCATGTTGGAACAGGCATGGTTTCCACTTTTTAATGACTATAATATCCAGTCATTGTGTGAGCATTAGGGGAAATTACAGTGCACAGATGCACAGTTGCATATCCGCAAGAGAAAGGGAAATGGCTCTTTGTTGTGGACCAGGGGGAAAAAAACAGCTCACTGGAAACAGGGGAACACTGTTTTTGGAATGTTTCTAGCAACACTGATTGAATAATGAAAAATGTCCAGATTTTCTAAGAGCATAGAAGGACATCTACAGAGTGCTTCTTTTGTTCCTGACTAGTCCATACCAGCCGTATTTCCATGTTAGAATAATGTAAGCCACAAACAAACAGGACACTTTAAAGCAGTTCTGCTGCATGGAAACCAAGTAATTAGATTCTGAATCAACCCAGTTCTGGTTTTCCTTGCTCACTGAAATACGTCATCATCTTACTGTAACTTCTGTGAGGCCTCTCTGCCTCCGATGTCCTGCAATTATCAACACTTTTCATCTGTACAAGCTGCACCACCGCATGATGCAACTGAGTCATGTGCCATGAAACCGTTAAGGGTGTGTCCTCAGGCCAGCATTTACTGAGTCACATTACATCCCAGCCCCTTTCTGATTGTATGTAAATAACCACACTGTACCGTGAAAACAACAGACACTGCTGAGCACAGAGTCGGACAAAGCTTCTGTCTGATTGGCTGGAGCTTGTACTTGGCCTGTAGCCAGCACTTCCCTTCACATCGCCAACCGCAGAGCCCCTCGAGGCTGTCTGGTACATTCCAGAGGAGAAAAACACGCCAGCGAGGGAGGGGAGGGAGGGAAGAGCATAAGGCGGGTACATCTCATCTCACACGTAACAGGCATAATGCATGCTGCCAGAGTGCAGCCCAGTGTTCAGAGGAAATGACTCCACTGCGGGAGGAGGGACAATCCTGTAAGAGGATCAGGTTGCAGCAGGCAATGAGGTCATTTCAATGGGTGAATTAACTGTGGCAGATTGTTACATCATGTTTTTTTTTTCTAAAATCAAAATTATTGTATTTGTCAAAATGTGTTTTTACAGTTTGATGGGGGGAGGTGAAAATGGGTTCATTTTTAGCAGTGAATATGCTGATGCATGTGCAGTTTAATGCATTAAAATGAAGCTGGGATGTAACAGGTTAAAAAAAAAACCCAGTCATTCATGTTTTTTTTAATGCAAATATGGTATTTAAGCAGTGCTATAAGTAGTATGTGGATCCTTTGTTTAAATAAAAGTACTAAGACCCCACTAAAAGGCTAATCATAAATTGAAAGTTATGAAAATCATAATTACACACAGCCAGAAATGACACTTTTCTTTTTAAAGATACATTAAAATCATTAGACAAAAAAGAAGCAAATTTTCAGTTTTGTGAAGCAGAAACCATGAAATATTTTCACATGAACAACAACTGAAGGGGTGGCTGTGTCTGAGGCAGAGCAGGTTATTTACAGTGGGAAGGGCAGTGGTAAAAAGAAGTCATAAAAAGCACTTAAAGGCATAGAACACAGTATGAATGGGTGAATGTGGCTTGTAGCTTAAAGTGCTTTGAGTTTTCAGTAAGATTATAAAAGGGCTTTATAGTCAGTACCTGTCCATTTACTATTAAAATGGTTATCAGAATCATTTTTACTAATCATTTCAGCTGTACATTCATAAACTGTTGGTAGTTTAATAATAAAAAAAAAGCTTCACATATTTTTTTTACAAAATTCCTAATTGTAAGGTAACTAGTAACCAGACACATATATATATATATATATATATATATATAAACTAGATGTAGTGAAGTACAATATTTCCTTCTGAAATATAGAATTAATATAATATATATGTATATAATATAGAATTTTTAAGGGCCATTATTTACATTCTTTTATTTTCTGTATGTAACTGCAGTTTGGTGAGATTTAGGCAAATGAACCACTTGATTGATAGAAATCCTATCTGGCACAGAGCTTAGGCGTCAAATGTTTCCATACAGGCTGAAAACAGCCGTTTACATTTACTACAGACAGTGCTGACAGGAAGTACCATTATTTTGGAATGCAAGGAATTAACCTGTTTGGTGTTTTGTCTATAAACCGAGGCTAGAAACTGGGTCTAACATTGAGTTATATTTTTCCACTTTTTAACATAATACAGATCTAAAACATTCATGTGCAAACACGTTTGTATAATTTAGCTTATATGCGTGCGACAGTGTCAGACAAAACCGGTGTGAGCTTTGTATACTTCCACTTGAATAAAATGAACATGCAATTGTTTATTGTAACTGTCACCCTACAGTGGTAATAAGGGAGACTGTGTGACTATTTATATAATCCAGCCCATTAGGACTAATAAACTTCCAATCCAACCACTGACGTGGTTGTTCAGGACTATTGTTGGCTCTAAGCAGGGTCCATCCAAAAACAAAACCTCTCTCTGTATTCATCACAGTACAGTCTGGCCTGTTTCTTACATAACCAGTTTAGCCAAATCATTCACCCGAATCAGGTCTCCCCCCTCCTTCTTGACTTTAAGTGGGACACTGGGCAGATTTCATAAGAGTAACTACAGGATAAGACGTTCATGGACACAAGTAGCTTTTTGGAGTCTGACACCTCCTACTGGACATTTGTGAGCATGGCCTATTAACTATGTTTTTCCGCTTGTATTCGTCATGTGAGTTTCAAGTCTCGTGTGACCTTCAGCTGCCAAGAGTATCTGCAATAAACACCTGCAGGCTTGACATCTGAGAACCTGGCCCAATGGCTCAGAGCCCAACGTGTAAGATAACAGAACCTTGCTGTCTGAGTCACCATTACTGTATCTGGTTTATCTGCACATATTAAAAAAAAAAAAAAAAAGCCCAATGAATTTAAATGGATTCAAGTCATAAAAATACTCAGTTTACTTCCTCTCATTCTCTTATTTCTCTCAGCTTGATCTTAGCATTTTGAGACTAAAGAAAATAAATAAAAATTTGAAAAATACTGCAGCCCATTACCATCAGCATCAGTAAGAGTTGAGAATCACTTTAATGTAACAACATAGTGAGTTTACAGATGAACAGTAAGAAAAACTCATTTTAAATCATTTGAAACAGAAAGAAAGGAGGAAGTATCCTGGAATGGTTGAGATTCAAATAAAACAGAAAAAAAAAACAACACATACATAAACCTCTTAATACTGTGCTCTGATAAAATGTCTGAAAACTTTTCAAAAGGAACAGAACACCCTCGCATCACAGGCTTCTTGGTTAAACCTACAGTATGCAGCTAAAATAGATTACAGTACTTAAATATAAAAATAGACTCTGGATTTGATTGCTCTTTTATCGTTCTCCAATGCAGTCTTCGAGATGGACGGATGCATCCGTTCGCCGTGTCCGCAGGCCCCTCAGTGGCACATCCGAGAGGTCATCTCTTTCTGTAGCAGACACAAACAGAAATGCACACAGCTCAGTGAGGTGTGGAAATAACAGCAGTCGACTGAATATTACCACAGCTAAGGCTGAAGTAACTGGATTCAATTTCCAGCTCATTTAAATTACATCTGCTGTTGCTAGGGCATTGCAGGCTTGCAAAACTAATGCACTGCTAATCATATGACAGGACATTGCTGGAAAAAACACATATATGGGGGAGAGAGAGATATGCACATCTCTCTGAGTGAGGAGTTAACAGTACAATAAATTTGGGCTGAAATCCATAGGGTCAGTAATTATGTTCCTCTTGTAATGTGGAAATTCAGAGTAATGAAATAACAATGAAATTAGTTTTGAAGACAATTATAAATCTATCCTTGCAGAAAGTTTTCTTCTGAGTCCTGCATGGCTCTGATATGGGCATACGTGGCTCTTGACTGTGGTAGTTTTCCACTCCTCTGAATTAAGCAGCAGCAATCTGCAGCTTGTACATGGCACATTTTGTTGAGGTGACCTAAATCCCTGGGCCACTGGGGCATCACATGACTACAGTTTTCATTAGCAACAACTAAACAAAGTTCACTCATGGCTTCTTTTTTCTTTTTATTACTTATGCAATCTAAAGGTACCAATTTATACATTACCTAACAGCATGCCAGAATACAGAAAAGTCACAAGTGTTTGGGGGTGTTTAGAAACAGTGTCGCTCTTACAAAGTTTGACCACAAGGGGTGCTAACAGTTTTTTTTAAACTTCCTTTCCAACTCCCTCAATAAAACTGCATGGGGGGGGTGCGAACTTTAGATTTGTTAGCATTATTTGATAACTATGAATGGGTTGAATGCCATTGCTGTAAAAGGTGCCACTCAATGCAATAATCAGCATCTTTGTCATAGTTCTCAGAAAGAGAATATAAAGGAACCGTGACAATTGTTTTAAGGCCGTATACTACTATAAAAATACTGCTGGCAGGCTCAAAAATCCAACTTTGTGTCATGATCATTTCAAATCCAGCATCTCAATGTTTTAACATTTTTACATAAGCTAGTAAATGACTTTATACACAGTTTGATATCATCTGTTTTCTACTCACCAGGGGCTCCAGCTCTTTGTGGTCTGTGAGGTTGAACTCAGTGACAAAATAATAAAAATGCTTGTAGCAGGTGTTTACGTGAGCCTCTGCCCCCATCTGGCTCACACGGTCAAAGTGGTGGATGTAGACATGGACAAACACCCGGAACAGACGCGACAAAATCTTCTTAGCCACCTGCATGAAGGTCTTAGGGAAGGGAGTACCTGGGAGTCAAGCAGATTGAGACAGAGCGAGAACTCTGTTATCAGTCTGTGGTGACCTTTCATGTGCTCTGCAGAAACAGACACGTTTGAAATACTGATGAATTTAATTAAAAGTGAGGCAGACTTTTCTACATTAACCTTTCCTCTCTTTCTCCCCTCAGGCCTGGACACCAGCTGGCAATAGGATGCAATGCAGCCAGTGTCACAATCACACGATTGGAAAACCAACACGACTCGGTCTGCCGGATAATCTCCAAACACGTGATTAATTAAGCATGTCATTTTGCTTTGACTAATTAAATAATGTTTTAGGAATGTGTTCCAGAGGACGGCTGCGTCAGAGGTCGTTTCTATTCATAGCCTACTGTCCATCGTGTGACCCATTTCTAAATCCACTGCTGGGATGTTTCTGCAGTCAGCTGCTGAGCCGAAGCACAGGGCGGGCGCACACACACGCGCGCACGCACGCATACTCTGAGATAATGTAAAACCACAAATTCCACCGCAACAGATTAACTGTGATGTTAGCAATGTTCAGCACTAAAGGTAATCTAACATATGTGGCCTTCCAGAAACTGAAAAACGCAAGCTTCACATTTTAGATGTGAATTGTATGTGTTCCATTTTCCTCTGTGCTCATGACACGCTAATCATTTAAGTGGCTTTTCTTGGTGTTCTGTATTATTCATGCTGAAAGGATTATTCACATGAAACAGAGATTGCTCAAAATGTTTTATTTGGTAAAAATAAAAAACACTTGCATACTATAGCATCAGTTCCCCACCTTTCTGCCATGTGACCCCTTCTTTGGTGCCAGCACCCGTGCAGGGAGGCACTGGGTTAAAACACCAACAGGGAAACTCAGCTTTTTTTTCTACTTCATATGCTTACTAATAGATTACCAGAGGAAATCTGACCCAAAGTCATAAGATCACCAAATTAAAGTTGGTAATTTTTTTGCCTGGAATGGCTTCATAATAATACTTGTGTGGGAGTCTGTGGATATTTGTTTGTGAATGGGGTGGTGGCCTGGTTTGCACACAGGATGACTTAAACAGATCTGAACCAACCACTTAAATGCCTTACAGAAGAATTTCTTAAATTTTGAAACTTGTGGCTAATTTCAACACTTACCGACATTGGTGGGGAAGATGTTCTCATTGTTGATTTGTACCTCAATCCAGTCCATGAGCAGGCTCATGTATTTGGGGGCCGACAGGGCGGTCGGCCTCTTGTACTTGTGCTCGTCTTGCCAGCGGTATTCGTACTTGGGCCCACCAGACATGACGGGGCAGGTTTGATCAGTGCACGAGTCACTGATGGTGCCATAGATGAGGTTGATGCGGTTGAAGAAGTCGACCACGTGGACGGCCACCCAGTCATTGAGGTCCTCGCCGTGAGGCAACTGCACAGCCAGCTTCAGATCCAGGCCTGCGTTCAGAGACGCCTGGGCCTTCTTGTGCAGCTCGAAGCGCTGTGTCCCGGGCTCAAACTTGCGCTTGGGCCGGAATGTCCTGTCTTTGTTGAAGACTTGTTTCAGGGCCAGGGACATGGTCGCATGTGGTGGCAGGCAGGCAATTTGTTTGAATGCTTCTGGTGAATTATTTACTGTTGAAGTAGAATCAGTCAAAAGGCTGTGTAAACAGTCAGTGCACAGTTTTTGTGATGGATTGTCTTGGTATTTATTTGAACTGAGCGACTTGATTCTGTGGTCCTGTGTATGATAAAAGGAGAATTTGGTTAACAATGTACATTTACATAGAAATACTTACTTCCTGTCAAGCCTGATGTCAGGGCACAATGTGTATGTAACAGTTAGAATCTAGCATGTTTTGTAGTTCTGGTAGTCTCTAAAATGACAGCTAATGATGAGATTTAGTTAAGTATTACAAAAGAAAAAAGGCAGCAAATCTTAACTTGAAAACTCATTTGATTTTTTTTTCTTTTAGAAAATATTAAAACAACGCCCCCCCCAAAAAGCTCGGCCAATCAATGAGTCACAATCTCTCAAACCTGACATTTAATACAAAAAAATTCCCTGATTTCCCCCCCCGTCATTAGTTGTATATTAGGGTTTGGCTATTATAAAACTGTAAAACCGGAAAAGAAATGGAGGCCGTGTAACCAATTTTAAGCACAAGAGCAACACAAATAAACAACTGAATTTAATCAGAATGTGGAAATAAAATGACCAGTAGCCATATATTTGATCTGAACCCACACAGCAGCACTGGGAGGCTGTCGGTGAACGACAAGCCTCGACAGACAGAGATTAACATTAAAAGATGAAACATGGTGTCTCAGTGAGTCATTTCCTATTTCATGCACTAATTCCGCCGCGAAACCAACAATACACTGAATGACAATAAAACCCAAGTCAAATCGCGTTTTCACTATAACACGACATTGCGAGGTTTATTTAACCCTTCATCTACATATCTAATCCATACTGTTCGTTATAGTGAGGATTTTGTGTCGTTTTAAAGAACGTTCTAGGATAAAAAAAAAACAGATTAAACATAGGGGCACATGATGACGGCTGCACGAAGTTTATTCGTGACGTGACGCTAGCTAACTCGGCCGGACTTGTTGCTCTCTAAAGCGGCAAACACAGACTAAAGACACACGACGAACCCATGCTACTCACACGCTATCGTAAAACAACAAAAAAGAGAGACGCCTAAAGAGCAGGAGCTATCTCGGGCGGCTCTACAAACGGTGACGAAATGAGACAGTTGAAAGCCACTTTCCCGAACTTACTTGTTCCGCCTTCCTGTTTC
Organism: Pterophyllum scalare; assembly: GCA_024447675.2. Classification (NCBI taxonomy): domain Eukaryota; kingdom Metazoa; phylum Chordata; class Actinopteri; order Cichliformes; family Cichlidae; genus Pterophyllum; species Pterophyllum scalare. The sequence continues at coordinate 125,577 of JAMQGT020012220.1, forward strand.
CTTCGGCCTTTTATCGAAAAGATCTGGTCACTGATCGATAGCTTTACGTCGACACCATAAGCAGGCTACATTATGGACACATGGTGCGAAACATGTCGTAGAATTAGTAAAAAAATGGCACGAACATGTCACTTTCATAAAGAAACTAATGTCTGACTCCTCCCTGCAAAACGAAAAGTACACCAGCGACAAGCTAGAGCCTACGGCGGCAAGTTCCGGTCAGGATTTTCAAAATAATTTAAATGATTTCAAACAACGTGCACTCGTCAGTTTCGATCATTTCATTACATCCCCTCTGACTTAAGGGAGTTTTGATGATCATGATGTATGTATTAATCATCTACTGACAACTTGAGCACATTTGAGTACTAACAAAAAGGATTTAAAATAAAGAAACTATTGGACTTTTCTAATTTTATGTTTAGAAGCATCTACGAGACCAGATGTTTAGCATGTTTATCCCTTGCTCCCCTGCCTCACATCTTCACTCAATTCCTCACATTTTGACTGGATCTGCAGGCCATGCACTTTTCTGGCTTTTACCCGGTGCATGCTATAGTGTATCTAGCAGGTGAAGTTATAAGTCACCAAAAATCACAAGTGTTATAAAGTTTGGTGGATATTATAGAAACTACCACACACACACATACACACACAAAAGAAAAAAGAAGAACTGATAGTATATACTGATGAAGCAGAGTTTGGTCTCTTTTTGCTAGACTTCTTTTTCACGTTTGCATAATGGAATATTTGGTGTCAAGTAGGCTAAAAGATGTCAGATAAGGCTAGAAAAAATATGCCTGCACAGTTTATTCTACTTTTATTTTTAAGTTAAATATGAAGCTGTCAGACTACCTCCCAGCATTGCTAAAGTGTCCCGTATTGTCCCACACAAAAACAGTATCGTGTGGGGGTCAAAGGGTTCATTCTGTGAAAGCCTTTAACTATTATTTTGAAAACTGCTTCATCAACTTCCGTAAACCCTCCAGCGTGGCCTGACTGAAGCGCTTCCTTTTGACACAGTGTACCACAGGGTGGCAGGGGCCAACATGACTAATTAGCGTGATGTTTAAATTAGTGGCATTAAACCAAATAAAACATCAGAGAAAAAAAAACCCATTTTGGCCCCAAATCTACAAAATATGTACACATAGCAGAACAAAAGATTTTATTAGATTCCAGTATTTAAGGATAGGGTTTCTTTTGATTAAAAAATGTAGATGTGACCTTACATGTATGTGCAATACATGTAAGGCATGTTTATAAGAAATTGCTTCTCATGCCCAAAGTCCATTTATGCCTTCTATTATAACATATTCCAGTATGTTGATGTTGTTATGGAGTATTTCTTTGAAATAAATGTATTTAATGTTTGTTATTGTGAGGTCTTTTATGTTGTGATTGTTTTTTTTTGTGACAGTTGCCACAAAGCCAGTCAGATGAAGACCCATCATTCTTTGCTACATGCCTGATAAAGCTGCAGATTTTTATGTTTAAGGTTTGGGCCATCTGGAAAATCTGGTCCCTTTGCACATTAACATGGTGGTTTAGGGAAAAGAGTAATTAAGGATTATACTGTTACGTTGTTGCTGCATCTCAAAGACAAAAAAGAAAAAAAAATCACACACCACCATGAATTAATTCAGTCAAATCATCATATTTATGATAAGTTAATCCACATTGTTTCACTCACATCATTAGTTTGTTTCTACTTTATTAGGCTAAAAACAATAAAATGCTTTTGGGTGGTGGCAGACACAGAGAGAAACTTAACAATTACACTCGATGACATATATATATATATATATATATATATATATATATATATATATATATATATATAGCAGAATATAAAATTAGTTCTGTTCAACAGCATTAAGACACTTAACATTCAAACCATGACAGACAGAAATCTTCCTTGCATGGCTGACACACTGAAGTCCGATTTACAAATGCACATTTATGGCCTGTTTAGCTGTGTCGGTTCTGCAGTCAAAGCTATTCAGTGTGCACTGTTCATAAAACGCTCTTTGTTTTGGTTGTTTAATGGCCGGTTCAAAGGACGCTTTGTGCAGCACTGGGACAGAATGTGCTTTTTTCTGTCTACTTGGTAGGCTCAGCGGCGGCGGCGGCTGCACCGTCCTCAGGCTTGGCCTTGCTGGATATGGAGTAATGATAAGTCCTCATGGCCTCCTCAACCTTCTTGAAGTCTGGACGTTCCTCATGTCTGTGAGAGACGAGAACCAGAGACAGCAGTTTCTCATTAATGGAAGTCACAAGATTGCTGACTTATTTATGACTTACTTACAAGATTATTGCATTGCTGACTTATTTTGGCTTTAAAAAAAATCCCAAAATATTAAATAGCACATTGTTTTAATTTCTGATGGACTGACTGGGGAATATAACGTCATTCAGCCACAGCAGCCAGGCTTTAGCTCTGGTCATAGAGGGTTTGGGAGACGATAATAATGATTATTGTCTGCCATACCCACCATGACACTGATAAAATGATGCTGATAAAATGATGCTGATAATAATTCTCTCACACATGGAGTTCAGACTTTTTCAAATCAATTTCACACATGTTAAACACAGTTGTCTCACTAGAATCAGTGTTACCAACATTACACTCCTTTATTCCCCACAGCTGAAAATGGAAAAGTGTCCTTTTATGCTAATAACATGCCATCTGCTCCATCACAGAACTGTTCTCCTCCAGATTACAACCGTTTGTTATTTTTAAATGACTCTAAATTCCCCAAAGACAAAAACGTGGATTTCCAAAGAGCTTTGATGTACCTCTGATAATGGAAATCTAATACATCCACAGCATTAATACTTTAGGAATTTGATTAAAGACTTAGGAATAGACTCCAGATAATGGGGAGCCTAAAGCAAGTCAAAGAATACACACTTCATTGATCTGTCTTAAGGCTGTTGTGATCCAGCTGAATGTTCTTCAAATCTGCAGTTTACGTACCAATAAAGTGTCCGATCCTTACTGCACATTACATATTTTGCACTTGTCCAAACTTATCTGATTTGTGTAGATTACAATAATCAAGTCCGCACACCTCCCCACACTCCATCCCTCGCTGAGGTAATCTTTAAACAATTTTGCCTTCTTTCTGAGTTCTTATTTTTGTGCATATTTGTCACACTTACATGTTTCAGCTCATCAAACTAACCAAAGTTAACTTGAATTAATACAAAAGGCAGTTTTTAAAAGACGATTTCATTCATTAAGGGTAAAAACTATCCAAACCCATCTGGGCCTGTGTGCAAAAGTAATTGCCCCTTAAATCTAACACCTGTTTGTGCCAACCTTGGCAGCCAGAACTGGAATCAAGCATTTGTGATAACTGGCAATGAGTCTTTCACATCACTAACATCAGGAATTTTGGCCCACATTTCTTTGCAGAAATGTTTTAATTCAGCCACACTGGAGGATTTCCAAGTATGAACGGCCTGTTTAAGGTCACGCTAAAGCATCTCAATTGGATTTAAGTGCGGACTTTGACTAGGCCACTCCAAAAGCTTCATTTAGGTGTTTTTTTTTAGCTATTCATGCTAGTGTGTTTCGGATCATTGTCCTCTTTTATACCCCAGGTGCTCTTGAGCTTCAGGGTTAAAACCTATTCCCGGACATTCTCCTTCAGGATTTTCTGAGAGAGCAGAATACATGGTTCCATCAATCACAGCAAGTCTTCCTGAAGCAGCCCCAGACCATCACACTACCACCACCACATTTGACTGTTGGTGTGATGTTCTTTTTATGAAATGCTGAGTTCATGATTTAACAGGAAGTAGCAATTACTTTTTCATGCAGGGCCAGAACGCAGAGTTCACTCCTATTTTCAGATATTTTAATATTTGTGGCTGTTATCTGGCGGTGGGAAATGGCTGCTATGTTGGACTGAATTGTGTTGTGTATGCACATAAAATCAGTTTTCATGTCTCTCTTGTATAAGAGATCCTGATCTCAGTGAGTGAAAATAAAACTCAACACATGCACAAGCCTCAGTCAGTCTCTCACTTGTATGTCCAGCAGTCTTTCATCACTGTATACATTCGCTCCGGACACACTGCCGGACACTCCATGCGGTTCCCACTGTCAATGAATCGGATCACGTCGGGTCCTTTCATTTTCTGGATGAAAAAAAGAAAAAGAAAACAAGAGCAGTGTGAGTTCTGGGATCAAGTCAAGCTCTGATAATCTTCTGCAGTAATAGATTTTTACCTTGTAAGGTTTCCCTCCATAGGAAAACGCCTCCCACATGGTGACACCAAAACTCCACACATCGCTTTTGCTGGAGAATTTGTGGAAGAGTATACATTCTGGTGCGTACCACTTGAGTGGCCATTTACCTGCAGTACGAGCCTGTGAACACCAAATTTATGACCGTAAGAAGCACGTCAAGGATTCACCAAAACAAGCAAACATCAGTGATGATAATTAGGGCTTTGGAGTGAGGGACTGCTGGGGCTTTCTGATAACTCCATTCCCTCCAGATATAGGTCAGTAAATCAGTAAAATGGAAATCGATCGAGTGTTTAGTTTAAACAGAGCATCTGACATCTTAGTGTCGATAACAATGTTTGTGCAATGTGAGGTCAGCAATTCCCAGAAAAGCAATCCCTCTAAGACACACTATCTTTTTGTATTCACTGATAACCCCCACACCTGATCCTTTAATGACTCAATATTTATGTAACTTTAAGTTGTGTGTACTTTGTAGTAGTTGTCATCGGCTCCCAGGGCCTTGGAGAGGCCAAAGTCACTGATTTTGGCAAACTGCTGGTTGACCAGCAGGACGTTGCGAGCTGCTAAATCTCTGTGCACAAAGTTCTTCTCCTCCAGATACTTCATCCCCATTGACACCTGGTGCATCAGGTTGACAATGTTCTCCACTGATACACTATCCCTGTGAGGACAAACATCCAGAGAAAAGAAGCATTAGGATATTTTTAATACACAAACATAGTTTTTCCTAAGACAGCTGGGATAGGCTCCAGCCCCCCTCCATGACCCTGAATTGCAGCTTTGGAATCACCCATCTATCCATTTTTTGCTGCTCATCTGGGTTATGGGGGAAGCAGTTAGAGCTGAGCCACCTAAATCTCACTCCCCAGCCACCTCCTCCAGCTGTTGGTGGTGGTTGTGGTGGGGGGTGCCCTGGCTCTGTCCCAGAGCCTCTTCCTGGGAGGACATGCCCAAAACGCCTCACCTAGGATGACTCTCAGCAGTCAAGCAACAGTCTGACTTCCAGCTGGACAGGCCTTTGCATGTCATTCTCCTGCTCTCTTATCCATCTCTATTCTATTGACTGGACTTGAATTATAGGCTGCTGTTTGCTTTGCTTAATGAGTATTATAAAGCAACCTGCACTATGAACAATTCATTTTAAAAAAATGGCACTAAAGCAAACACATCATCTGAAGGGCATGTAAAATCATATCTACACGTTTTAACTTTTGCCCTTCGGGGGCATGCTGCTGTCCATGAAGACTGCAGTCTCTGCCACAGGAAAAGAGAACAGGCTCATAAATATCAGAAATGTCTCGGAGGTAACAGACTGTCTGATTCATTCCTCATCAGCATGTCGTGGCAAGGATTACTCCAGAGTCAGGTATTTAATAGAATCCACGTGAGGACTCTGTTAAAAGTAGAGAAGTAGAGACTTGCAGCAGGAAGCACTTTGAGTGAATAGAAAGTGGCCACATAAGTACCAGTCCACTTACTGTTTACTATTTAGTAGATCTGAATTCTTTGAGGTAAATGTGTGACTGTTCACATTTGCATGTGCTTCGATCCTTTCTACAGCTGAAAGATTTTTGTAATCAATTACAGGCACTATTAGTTTCACTGTGTGATGTATTTCTTGCACTTACTTTTTGGTGGAAAGGTATTTGTTGAGCGGTCCGGCTGAAGCCATCTCCATGACCAGCATGAGACAGTCTGCATTGCACAGGCCAAGCATGCGGACTATGAAGGGGTTACTCAGCTGGTGCATGATCTCTGCCTCCCTCATCATCTCCTCCTTCACCAGCTTCTCATTGTCATTCTTCAGCACTTTTACGGCCACGTCTATCTGACCCCTGAAACAAAACACGCACAAAAAAATTGAGGCAGTGGGATCAGTAGAATGTATACACACACTATACAGCTTGTTTTTATGATATTTGATTCCTCACGATTCTGTTTTGAGGACTCCCTTCTTGACACAGCCAAAGTTCCCAGAGCCGAGCTCCACCTCGTCCATTAGGAGGTCAGATCTCTTGATGTTGAACCTTTTGATATCATTGGGGTTGTGATATGGGTTGAATCCACTGCAGTCCATGGGGAGAAGTATCACGGTCTTGAGGCACGGGTGTAGTAGACTTTGAGGTCAGCGGAAGAGCTGTAAAGTGCAAATAATATACAACAAATATTCAGTTTATAAATATACTAATCTGGTGACAGTTTTTTCTTTTTAGGTACTCTACACATTGCTGGATTTTCCAAAATGAAACAGCATCCCAGCTCTAATCTAAATCAGATGAGAATATAAGCTTTACAGTAAGATACTGTCAACCCTTTGGTTGCATTATGCTGTTATTAATATCTATAAACAGTTAAATACTGTAAAACATTACTGCATGCCCTTGACCCGACTAAATTAAAGATTTGAGGTTAAACATTTAAAGTCTCATTATACAGTAAATACGAACAGGAATTAGCTCTTATTTCTTTCCTCAAATTTACGGTGTGGTAAAAGGTGTAAGTGCAAACAAACTGAATAGAAAAAATTATCTGTTGTTACAGCAATTTGGCATGGAGTGCAATTTATTATTATTATTATTTTGTGTGTGTTTTTTTTAAATGTACACTGCTCAAAAAAAAAAGGGGAACACTTGAACAACACAATATAACTCCAAGGAAATTCTGTGAAATCAAACTGTCCACTTAGGAAGCAACACTGATTGACAATCAATTTCACATGCTGTTGTGCAAATGGAATAGACAACAGGTGGAAATTATTGGCAATTA